>JACXGM010001962.1:0-50035 GCA_016801145.1 Umbra pygmaea | reverse complement strand
GATAGTAAAATAATTAGAACTAGGCTACTTCAAGCGATTTAGGTAGGCTTCAACATAGATACATTAGATAAAGATATATTTTCGATTTTTCCCCATTGCCTATGAAAGTTGGACAGCTCACCACTCCTGTTTGCTCTCTGAATGACTACATGTATCTCTATGTGGAATTCTTCATCTAATTAAGGAGAAAAACGTTAATAAATGTTGATTTTTGATATTCCATTTTAACGCTGAACTCAAAACATCTACAGCACAACAAATTACAGTAGCCAGTTTATGATGGCGTGACTCACTTGGAATTATGCCTCTGTGGATGCCTTTGCTTTTAGGTTTGCGCGACCAAAAAGTGACTGTTGACCAATTAATTGAGATTTCAGTTATTTCACCTTTGTTCTTCTAGGCTTGCTTCTTGCAGGAAAATCGTTGTCATATTTTATTAAGTGTCCGAAAATGTTTGTCAACGTTTCCTTTCTTTGGAAAAGCAATAGCTTACTTGTTTGGCAGATCAGACAAATGCATTAAGAAAAGGACATAGCATGGAAATGGTAAGTTTTAGGCTTTTTGCTTGGTACTGCACTCATTTCCAAATGGTTGGAATTTATTTTAAATTTGTATTTTGCAAATTAATGTCATGTGCTACCGAATACGGAGATTAGGCCAAGCTTCACAATTTTGCGCTCTGTGCGCTGAGTCCAAAGCTCTTGGAAATCGCGAGGCAGACTAAACGTTAGTTGTCATGGCAACTGAATAAACAAAAATCTTGCCTGGTCAAAATCTATTCGTTTAGTGCAAGTCAGAAAGAAACTAAATGGAGAAATAATGAAGTTTAATTTATTTCTATGAAAATAAAAATGTAACAAAAGCATTTATTAAAAATGTGCGATCTACCCGCATTGTATTTGCGATTGACTAGTAGATTACTATTGACCTATTGGGCACCCCGGTTAGACAGATGCTAGACATCAAACGTTAGCTTTGTAATTACGTTGCTAGCTTGTGAACTTGGCTGTAGCCCTCGTCTGCTGTAATGCAGCAATGTCAACACAACACAAACCTTCCTGTCATTATTCATGTTTGCAATGGAGATCGTTGTGTAAATCGTTTTGTATGCAATTATTCCCTTCGTATATGTAGACTATATCGGGAAGTCATTTTATTTTAGGACAATATAATTACTACTCAGTAGGACGACATTTAATTTGGTGTATTCGTCGTATAAACACTACATCAGCTACCACTGAAACTACTTTCTCCACCTAGATATAGATCAATGTGAATTATGATTCATTTGTTAGTTTTTTCATTCATATAATTTCCATCAACAGTGGTATTTATGAGAGATTGTCAGCTCCCTGCATTTTACAATTTTTTTTGGAACCGTTTAAACATACACGCCCACAAGCGGCCAGCGAAGAACGAACTCAGCTTTGGCAGGCGAAAATCCAAATGGCAAGTGGACAGGGCCCGTTAGAATGGCGCAACAGAGAATAAAGTATTTCCACAGGGTGAAGATTCCCGAATTAGAAAATGTGTTATGGCTACTCGCAGATTCCTGTAACAAGACATAGACCCCCCCCCCTCCATATTTTTTAATGCAGATCTACACAAATCACATGGGTGACCTATTTTAAAGTAAAAACGGCGAATTTCACCAAAAGGTGACAAGTTTGCACCCCTGTAGTTAGAAAGAGTTGTTTAGAAGTAGCCTTACACTGTTGTAGGCACATTTCCCCAAAAATATAACTTGTATCCTAAAAATATAACTTCCATTTGACCTGGCTGGCTTCATACTTAGCAATGATACAGACGATATATCAGACAGGCTTTTGCTGAAGGAATTTCAAGGATAACCTTATGGAAGTCCATGTATTCATTGATTTTCCAGGTCTCTGCATGGTCTAATCACTTTAATCTTGAAAGTTTTGGTAGTCAAGAATAAGATGAGGCTTTCACTGAAGTTTGTGCAATGCAGAGCTAGAGAAAACGGCTGTGTCATGCATGTGAACAAGCTGCGGAGCTAACAAACAGAGGAACGAATGAAGAGACGAAGACCATTCTATTGACTTCTTTCAAATTTCCTTGGTGGGAGACAATTGGCTACCAAGAAAATAGTTGTTTATAAAAATGTTTTTAATTTTACAGGGCTGGTGTTGGTGACTTGGATGACCTGGGCAGCTCGGAGGAGGAGGATGATGATGATGATGAAAGTGAGAGTGACAGCTGTCTCTCCAGACCGGCCTCTGGGACAGCGGCACTTACTAGTCATTTGACGGGAGCAGCGTCTGCTCACACATCAGTTTCTCAGAGCAGAATAGAAGCAACCGCTACTCCAGAAGCTCCTAGTGCAAGTAGCAACACCAGCTCAGGACCCAGCTCTCCAGAGAGGCCAGCAGACGTGCAGAAACAGTCTGAAGCCATGGCAGTACCTTCTGTTGGTAGTGGGGAGCTGCACGAAACATTTGCAAATACAGAGAGCTTAAGTGTTGCTCAGAGTAACCCCACCCAAACCACTGTGAGTCTCTTATTTCAAACTATTGTTATGACTGGTCCTTATTAGTCAATTTCTCTCACATATTTTGGAACTTGAACATCTATACTTCAACATTTGGTGTTCAGGGGCAGTTTAAGTTGTTGGGATAACTAAGGATATGTTTCATGGCTCACAATGATTAATGACAAGGTATTTGCATTAAGATCAACTGCAGTCTGCAAAAACATTCTATTTTTGTAAAAAGTATTTATTATAGGCATGTAAGTCAGGGTTCTAAAGTGCAACGATATCATTCACATATGCAAAATGACTTGAAAGCACAGGATATTTTCATGTGTTTTGCTGCTGATTCTCATCAGAACTGCAGGCTCCCAGTTAGTCCCAGCTAAAGAACTCATTGGATTGTCCCACCTGTTCTGCCACTTTTGGCTTGAAAGTTAAATCAAACACAATGTTTGGCAAATAAGTTTTCAGCATGTCCCTTGCCCTGTCTGGGTTACACATTTGATCATGTGCAATAGGAGCCATCGTGCTTGCCTGTGTGCATTCTGTATACTAATAATCCAGCAATTATATCAGACACAATGCAAATGAGAAAAAAATCTAAATATTTTATGAGGACCTACGTGTTACCTGTATTTACGGTGCTCCGTAAGTATTGGGACAGTAAAGTAACCTGCTATGTTATTGCTATTTTTTTTAACCTTTATTTAACCAGGTGGGCACATTGAGAACAGTTTCTTATTTGAAACAGTGACCTGGCCAAGATAAAAAGCATTGAGGTGTAGAGAACATAAAGTTACACATGAATTATAAGACAAAGAAGTACACAATAACAATGGTAATAACAGGAGTACAGTGTGTGCTATACACTCAAGGCAAATGAAAGTAGGATTCATCTCATAATTTTTATTGAATTTAACCATTATTTATAATTGATAATGCTGAAAGTCTACCAGAGTCATGAAAAGAGTACAGTCATCACAACGTCATCATGGATGTTGGGGTGCTACACTGAGAACATTTGATATATAAACAGCTACATCAGTCAGTGAAGTGTGGGAGAATAAACACTTTGATGCGAATGAATCAAATCACAAAGTTTATTAATTAATATACTATATAACATGCTCATCATTTTGCACAGGCAGACCCTTCTCTTGCTATCAACAGGGAAGCCAGCCCTGACTCTAGGTCCTGATAGGCATTCTGTGGTGGGAACAACAGGTCAACAGCTACACACCAGTAGGGTTGCACATTTACTCACCTAAAGGATTATTAGAAACACCCGTTCAATTTCTCCTTAATGCAATTATCTACTCAACCAATCACATGGCAGTGTCTTCAATGCATTTGGGGGTGTGGTCCTGATCTCCTGAACTCCAAACTGAATGTCAGAATGGGAAAGAAAGGTGATTTAAGCAATTTTGAGCGTGGCATGTTTGTTGGTACCAGACAGGTCGGTCTGCATATTTCACCATCTGCTCAGTTACTGGGATTTTCACGCACAACCATTTCTAGGGTTTACATAGAATGGTGTGAAAAGGGAAAAACATCCAGTATGCTGCAGTCCTGTGGGCGAAAATGCCTTGTTGATGCTAGAGGTCAGAGAATGGGCTCACTGCTTCAAGCTGATAGAAGAGCAAATTTGACTGAAATAACCACTCGTTACAACCGAGGTATGCAGCAAAGCATTTGTGAAGCCACAACACGCACAACCTTGAGGCGGATGGGCTACAACAGCAGAAGACCCCACCGGGTACAACTCATCTTTACCACAAATAGGAAAAAGAAGCTACAATTTGCAAGAGCACACCAAAATTGGACAATTGAAGACTCAAAAAATGTTGCCTGGTATGATCCGAGTCTTGATTTCTGTTGAGACATTCAGATGGTAGAGTCAGAATTTGGCGTAAACAGAATAAGAACATGGATCCATCATGCCTTGTTACCACTGTGCAGGCTGTTGGTGGTGGTGTAATGGTGCGGGGGATGTTTTCTTGGCACACTTTACGCCCCTTAGTGCCAATTGGGAATTGTTTAAATGCCACGGCCTACCTGAGCATTGTTTCTGACCATGTCCATTCCTTTATGGCCACCATGTACACATCCTCTGACGGCTACTTCCAGCAGGATAATGCAGCATGCCACAAAGCTCGAATCATTTAAAATTGGTTTCTTGAACATTGAACGGCCCCCACAGTCACCAGATCTCAACACAGTAGAGCATCTTTGGGATGTGTTGGAACGGGTGCTTTGTGCCCTGGATGTGCATCCCACAAATTTCCATCAACTGCAAGATGCTATCCTATCAATATGGGCCAACATTTCTAAATAATGCTTTCAGCACCTTGTTGAATCAATGCCATGTAGAATAAAGGCAGTTCTGAAGGTGAAAGGGGGTCAAACAAAGTATTAGTATGGTGTTCCTAATAATCCTTTAGGTGAGTGTAAGTTAAAAAAAAATATATATATATATATAGATATATATAAAGACACAGTAATCCTCCTGATTGTGAGGCTAAATAGTCTTTTTAAAACAAATACATTTGGAAGCTGAAGATTGATTTTAATATCACAAAAAGCTGCACATTGTAGCTTATAAAGCTGTTTTTTTAAAGCTAAGCGGAAAGAGTTCAAAATGACTCATGGAACCATGGCTTTGCAGGACCCACTGACTATTAATACCAGTGTTTTCCCAGGCACGTCCTCTCAGGGGCCTATGCTTCCTGGTGACGGGCCCTGGTATACAGGTAGAGAGCGTGCAGTTCTAAACAGCTGATTATGTTTTGCTTCCTGCTTGGTGGTTGTGGATTGAACGGGGTCTGTATGGATACTAGTCAAATGCCCTAACAACTAGGCCACATTGCTGCCTTGTCTGATTGCTTTCCGAAGGTGTTTATACAACTGATGCAATTTGAAAACAGACTACAATCTCAAGTAATACACGAAAATCAATTACTCCTGTGTTGGCATAGCTGAATAAATACTACACATGTGATTTGAAAAGTTTCAACAAGTCAGAAAATGTATGTTTGAAACCACACAACTGACATTTATCATATCACACACATGTGATATGCTTTTTGTATGTTTTGTTTACAAAAGCAGATGGGTTTCACAATGTTTTTTCTTTGTGAAAGAACATTCGTTTTTCATGCAAATTATCTTTATTTCACAAAGTTGTATCAAACACATTCATCTGCACAGACCCTTTGTCTTTAGCTGACACTGCACTTGCGCTAGATTTACCCAGTTTTCCCTGAGTGAGAGCTGACTGATGAGGGAGACAGTTAAATAAGTACTTCAAACTATTAGGACCATGAACAAATTTTAGAATTTTGTCAGTGTTCCCCTTTAACACAAGTTTCAACAGGATCTGCAAATGTTGCCGATGCAGTAGATTCCTCCAGTTCAAACAAAGCTGTTACTATTTATATTTAGAAACTCACGCACTATGGCATAGACTCTTGCAAAATGAAAGAACATGTGACTACCTTACATTTATTTTCAGATCTTGCTCCCTAATCAATTCATAGCATGTTGCAATACGGTGTAGTTCGCCTGTGAAATGTTTAAAATTGCACTCCTTCTGGTCTAGTGTGTATAAAACAAATATTACTGACTTACAAATGTATGGAACAGTAAATGTTGGTGATGTTTGCTTAATTGGATATAGGCTTTAAAACAGAATAAAGTGTTAACTTGTGTGTGTTTCTGCCCCGATATGCAGCAAGAAGATGTGTACTTAGATCTGGAAGTAGTGCAGTCTGTTGAGGAGCTGGAGACTCTGGGCTTGGAGAAGCTGAAGGAGGAACTAATGATGCGGGGCATGAAGTGTGGGGGAACCCTCTCTGAACGTGCCACACGCCTTTTCTCCAGCAAAGGGCTGTCTCTAAAAAACATGGACCCTTCTCTATTGGCCAAACCCAGCAAGGGCAAGAAGAAATGACTGCTCAATTGATATTACAGCACCAAGGAGAGTGCTCACAATTACATAGTCCATGTAACTATTTACATTTCAACAAATTACAGTTAAACAATACTTATTAGTGAACAAATTGTTATTAGTTAACAAATCTTCATGCAAACAAATCTTCATTGCTTTTCTTCTAGCAGCAAAATATGCTGGCAGCGTCAGGATTATATATTTTCAAAATAAAGGCCATTTTTGGAATGCCTTGCAACGTGTTAAATTTCAATGTTGCTTTTATGTAGGAAAATTAAATCTGGGTTAGTGCTGCCAGCATTAAATTCTGCTGCTAGAACAACAGCAATTAAGGTTAATTTGCCCATCACTACTTGTTATTCACTACCATTTCTTTACCCCAGAGAAAGTTTTGTTTAGGTGACACCATTGTGATTGTTCCATCTATTGAATGCCAACTGTCTGGACACAATACAAGTTTAGAATACTTTTCTTGGTATACAGTACATTCAACAGATTGATTTGTATGGCCTCACATTTTAAGTATGACACTCATTCTCAGCTGTGTCACAAATGAAGTGATGTCTCTGAAGACTCAACATATTTATCACAGTGGCTTTTTGTTCTAAACATCTGTGACTTAAAGTATGTTAATAAATGTTTTTTTAATACCTTTTTCTGTGTTTGTACATTTATGTTCCTTATTGAGATGTCTGAATTAATTGTGTGTTGCATGGATATACTGTAATGTACACACAATTTGAAAGTGTTGAGCAAAGAATTTCTATATGAGCATCTTAGAAACATTTTAAACATGTTTAAAATGGATAACTAGGTGAGAGTGTTATGCACCTAAGATAATGTTATGCACCTAGGATTCTGAGGCCTGTTAGGTTATCTGAGTGGAAAAGATTGGGAAAATATGTGAACTCTGTTGCACATAAGGAATTTTATTTTTTTAATTCAACCTTTTAGGTAAGATGAATAATTTCTTATTTACAGCAATGACCTGGGAGCAATTGGGGTAAAATGTCTTGCCCAAGGACATTGACTCATTTGGAAATCGAACTGGCAACCTTCTGATTACACGTCTGACTCCCTAACCATTGAGACATCTGCGCCCCAGATGTCATTGGGTGAGAAATGTTTGCTTGACCTGGCAACACCAGGGCTGCATCTCAATTCGCATACTACTCACTACAAGTATATAATGCGCTGGTGATGGTAAAGTACATACTGTTAAATATATTGACAACCAGTAAGCCAGTATTGGAACATACTGCCACATCAATAAATTGTCTTGAAAAATACATTAAAATCACAATATTGCTTTGCTGGCCAACATTAGCTATTGTTCTAGTAATTTTAGCTAGAAGCCAACAACCTATCAACAGTAGCTAGCTATTGTTGAGGAAAAAGTCATTTATGAGCACATTAAATACAGTTTTAAAAGTTTAGAATGGTATAACTAGATGAGAGTTTTATACAGCTAAGCTTTGAGGCCTGTTGGAGGCCTGCAAGGTTATCTGAGTGTAGACCGTGGCTTTTCCTATCTGGGAGGGAGAGATTCAAGGCTGCTCAATGACTTTGCAAGGTGTTGTATCTGTTAGTAAGGCCTGAAAGAGCAGGCACCACTCTTCAGTTCTAGTGGCGGGATACAGAGAACAGACGACTGTGACAGAGAAGATGGCTCATAACCCGCAAACACAGAACGTTCCCCTAACGTTCCCATTTGGCTATTTTTTTGGGAACCAAACAAGAAAGTTCTAGGAAGGTTCCCTGTAGGTTGTTTTTAGGTTTCATTTATAACCTAAGGAGAACGTTCTGGAATGTTCCCTGTAGGTTATTTTTAGGTCCTATTTTTGAGTAGGTTCCCAGAATGTTCCCCTAACCTTAAGGGAACGTTCTATTAATGTTAAGAAAACTTTTCTGGGTCACCAATAGAGAACCTTCTTGGGAACGTTCTGGGAACCAAAAACTAACGTTCCCCGAACATAAAATTGTTAGCTGGGTAACTATTTATTATATATTGGTGTAAGCCCAGGTCTAATGTATATGAAAATATATTCAGGCCAGCAGATCGGTGTATCATAGGTTGTGTTCCTTTCATTAAGGAGATAAACAAATGTATAGAAAAAATGGTAAGATTCTAGAAGATGACCTAATGAGACCTGCTGATCTGCTCATGTGAGTCAGTCACGGGTCTGAACAGATAAGGGTCTTCTTGAAAGTGCTAGATGTCATGAATAGTCCCCAAGGCTTTATAAGTCACATCATATCGTTATTTGGGTCATTTTCCGACACGTCTTTGTTACCTTGTTGCTTTGATCCCTGTCCAGGACGAGACGTACTGTACTTAATTAAACATCCTACGACCAACCCGTTACCTGACTCAAGGATTATGTCAACCAAGAACCTTGCATGTAATTGAACCATCTTTTACAATTGTAAAAGTGAAATACATCCATACCCTGAAACTTTGTTTGATTTGCAAGAAGGTTTATACAATACTGTGCCGTCTTCGGTATTGCTCTATACACTGACAGCCAGCTAAACTCTCTCCTAACATCAAGTCTCTGAAGGCAGTCTTTTCCACGTCCACAGGTTTAATGACGTTACAAGGAAAGTGTGAAACTGTAACAAACAAAGACAGACTAATCAATTCTATTCTAACTTTTAACATACAATACAGCCTACGGAATGCTCAGAATGTAATTCCATCAATTCATATATTTCCTTTCTAGCATAACACAATACAATTCCTGACTATTAAACTGATAGTGATTGTGGTAGTGATGCTGTACAAATATATTTTTACATGTAAACAACATAACGGTCATTCATACAATTGTAGCCTGTCCTATGACTAATAGTTACAGTACCTAGCAACTATGTAACGTTAGACATAGCGCTAATGTTAGCGAGTGTGGACATTTCTAATATAAACTTAACACAACATAACACTGACAAACTAATGATCTATTAACCTATGTAATTATTTTAAAACAGTGAATGAATACTTACCAATGATGCTATAGGCATAAATGTAGGCAAATGTAGCTGTAGTTGGCTTGCTACAGTACAAACATAAATCCATGAACCGTTAGTTTGTAGCGTTCCTTGACTTCATAACTACAGCTCACGCGACATAGCGGTTACCAGCTGAGAGTCTTAAAGTGACAGCAACGTATATAGAGAACTCATTCAAACTTTAGTCAAATTAACATCCTGCTTTTAACTGCTTATTTATAACAAAACATATACCTTGGAGGCAGAATTGGGAGTGTTCACAGTGGAAGTGATGTGCTGTAACAAGGCGTCACCACAAAAGGGGATGCTGTGAGTGCCTTTTCTGTGACGAGCTGTTTTCAGACAAGGGGACTGGTTTAGGCAGGAGGTGGATTCTTCTGGGAATGCTTCATTTATGACCTGTGTACAAATTAAAGTCATGCAAAAGCAGAGCATAAGTGCTCCCACTTGTTAATATAAAATAGTAAAATACGTCTTAAATTAAAATAATGTATAATTAGTTATTATATTCCAATGTTACTTCATTTATTTCATGTACTATTAAATTATTATATTTAATTTCAATTAATATATTTTCTAAACAAACAATTGTAAACGTTTGCTCCTGAATGTAATTTAATAGACTGTTGCGATTCAAAAACATTTAACATTCAATTAATACTTAATGCAATTTAATATAACGGAATTTAAGGTAAAGAAGCTACACTAAAAGAAAGTGTATATGCAGGTGAGTTATAAGAAATGTACTTTACATACAATCTCTGTGGATTTCAATAGTGACATCTGCAATAGCTACCATTTCCCACATTTATTTATTGTTCTACAATTGAAATAAATTCACAAAAAATGTACATGGATTTAACCCATTTGTTTGAAACTATAACATATTCTATTAGGGTAACTTTAGTATCATTGTCTTCAGATGGAGGATCCTGGGCTATAGTCGTAACCACAAATCGGACCCAAACACCTATTGCACACTGCCAGACTCATATCAGTAAAGCATTTCACAATAAATTAGGTTTTTGTAAGCTGAGGTTTATCTGTTTTAGCATCTATGTCATTATCTAAAAATGTGTTGCAATGATTTAAGTTTGACTGGAAACATTCCAAACAACACAGCAAAATGCCTGTGGAACAGGACAGAAGCAGGCACACTTAAAAATATCAAGGCTGGCTTTGTTGAATACCGGGACTTTTGTTCTGAAACCTTAACGAATATGCTTCTTTGTCTCCACCTAGTGTTAAGTTTTGGAACAGAGGGTAATGGAATAATGCTCTTACAGATGCCGGTGTTTTAATTATTGGACTGTCCACCGTCCGTATTCGCTGTGTAATTCATATGAAATCTGAATCAATTCAAGAAGCCCTTTGTTGTGTGCGATTGTGTTTCTAATGAGCTTCAGTAGCCTGTTTGTGTACCTTACTTTTAGAAGGCTAGGTTGGTGTCCAACCTTGGTGGTGGATTTGCAAGGATTGTAAAGATCTCGTTTGGGAAATTGCCTTTGGAACAAGAGGAGACGCAAACTGAAAATCCAATTGGATTGCAAGGTGAAATAATTTGCCCTTTTATTTACTTTCAGTAGATATGCAAGGGTTCGTGTGTTAAATAATGTTGACGCAGCGCGGCAGCCATGCAGAATTGTATTCGTATTTCGCTCTATTATGTTCTGGGCCTGTCATTCCCATAGGCTATATGTAGCTAGCATACATTGTCCTATGTAATTTTATAGTAGCCTATTTAATAATTATTACAATACCAAACAACGCCATGTCCTACAAACATTATATGTTATTCTGTTACGACCCTATAACGTATAAGTTACCAAAGTGACTCAATTAACGAAATTGTGATCAACTGTCTTAGCAGAAAGGCTTTGATCTACTGATATTCGTGAGTATTTACGCTATTAGACCGGTTCAAATCTAAGGTCTTATTTGGCCTAGACATTTTCCCAAGAATGCTATAGAACAGGTTTGTAAAAACATAGCACTATCCCCGTAATATTTAATGATTGTTTACAGATGTAAAACGGGAATCCTAAAACACTACAAACGTAGGCCTGTCATGTGTCCTAAATATTGGCGTCATAGTTCAAACCGTTTAATGAAAAGATTTGATAAGCTCAGCTGAATGGCAACACCATGCAGTTTGTCTTTGTCCCGTTACAATGTTTTATTCAACTTTTCTTTTGGGGGGGGATCATAGCAAATTCGCCACGCCCAAGGGGTCCGTGTACATCGCTTCCAAATCTTTATCATTGTATTGGCAATATCAAACAAGAGGTATTGAATCAAATTTTTAAAATGTATTTAAAAATCTGATAACCATAGCAGATAACACAAAAACGAAAAATAACTTGATTTTCTATTTCTAAGTAACCATTTATTAATTATATTTTTTATACTTCCAATTTAAAATAACAATGTTCGTTCAACATCTAAACTTAAACAGCATAGACAAAAAACAATTCTACTGCCTATATTAATTTAGTCTCCAACATTGAATAATGAATACAGAAGCTGTGGTTTGGGTGCTGTGCTACACTGGGGTGCACCTGGGCCGTGCAAGGTGGGCCACGGCCACCCTAATGCAATCGTTACCCCCCCCCCACTGGCCCCCCTTTCAAAAATGACTATTATTACTTTTTTATTTACCCATGTTTCTTTGACAGCCGTGCCCTGTATTACAACAATAAAGGCATACAGAGATTAGCCAAAACATTATGACCACCTGCCAAATATTGTGTAGGTCCCCTTTGTGCCACCAAAACAGCCCTGGCCCATTGAGGCATGGACTCCACCAGACATTTGAAGGTGTGCTGTGGCATCTGGCACCAAGATGTTAGCAGCAGATCCTGGAAGTACTGTAAGTTGTGAGGTTGGGCCTCCATGGGTAGGACTTGTTTGTCAAGCACATCCTCGGCACGATTGGATTGAGATCTGGGGAATTTGGAGGCCAAATCAACACCTTGAACTCGTTGTTGTGTTCCTCAAACAATTCCTGAACCATTTTGTCTTTGTGGCAGTGCCCAATATCCTGTAGAGAGAGGCCAAAAGCCATCAGAGATAACTGTTTCCATGAAAGGGTGTACATTGTCTACAACAATGCTTAGGTAGGTGGTACGTGTCAAAGTAATATCCACATGAATGGCAGGACCCAGCAAAACATTCCCAAATGCAGCACACTTCCTCCACCGGCTTGCCTTCTTCCCATAGTGCATCCTGGTGCCATGTGTTCCCCATGTAAGTGATACAAATGCACCCGGCCATCCACGTGCTGTAAAAGATGATTCATCAGCACAGGCCAACTTCCATTGCTCCATGTTCCAGTTCTGATGCTCATGTGCCCATTGTAAGCAGTGGACAGGGGTCAGCATGGGCACCCTGACTGGTCTGCGTTTACGCTGCCCCATATGCAACAAACTGCGATGTACTGTGTGTTCTGACACCTTTCTATCAGAACATGAACTTTTTCAACAATTTAAGCTACAGTAGCTCGTCTGTTGGATCGGACCACACGGGTCAGCCTTCGCTCCCTACATGCATCTAAGAACCTTGGCCACCCAATACCCTGTCGCCGATTTTCCTTGGACCACTTCTGATAGATACTGACCACTGCAGACCGTGAACACGCTACAAGAGCTAGTTTTGGAGATGCTCTGGCCCAGATTACTGGTGACTAATTTGTTAGATTAGTTATTTTGGCATATCACCAACAAGTATTCCATGATGGGGGTCAGACAGCTCAGCGGTTTAGGAGTCACACTAATAGTCTGATGGTTGCCGGATCGATTCTCGGCTGTGCCAAATGGTGTGTCCTTGGGCAAGGTCGCTTTATCCTAAAGTTGCTCTAGGCAGAATGTCCCTGTACTTACTGTAAGTCACTCTGGATAAGAGTGTCTGCTAAATTACTAAGATGTATATGTAATGATGTAACTTCACCATAGCCCAGCAGACACAGCTTCCTTGTTCATTATTCAATGTTGTGGACAAACATGTCTAAAACTAAATAGTAGGGCTGGGCGATAGAACAATATTGAGATTGATAAAGTTTTAGAAAAAAAAGATCAATATACTAAGATATATCACAATAACAGCTTGTTTTTTGTTTGCTTGCAATCCCACTGTAAAAGCATTTTGATGTAGAGAAACGTCCGACAAATATGGAATGCTGTTTGGATAAGGACTTGATTATTACTGCATGTCAAGTACTCGTATACTTTTACATTCTTGTTAACATAGTGATTTACACTATTGTATAAATTATCATGTTTATTTTAAAACAGTAATTAAATGTTTGGCTACGTAGCAATGCCCTCATATGGAAGAGGGGTCATTAGCTCCGTGCGTGAGCGAGACAGTTTAAAGAAAATTACAGTATCCAGCGTAAATGAGTACACCCGCTTTGAAAATTAAGAATTGTATCTATTTCTCAGGGAACACCAGAACAATTAGACTATTTGACAACTGAATCAGTTGGTTTTATTAAGAACATAAAAGGTTGGTCACCAACATCCTTAGGATAAGAAAATAAAACAGTTTATGCAAATGGTGTTGCAAAAAATTACTACACCCTACAACAAATTCTACCAAATCTAATCTATTGTATGGCCTCCATGGTTTTTAAGGACAACACCAACTCTTCTGGGCATGGAGTAAACAAATTGTTGACATTCCGCTATGTCTAGCTTTCTCCATTCTTGGAGAATTAGCTCTTTCAGAGCCTGGATGTTGGACAGAGAATGATGCTCGACCCGTCTTTTCAGAAACTCCCAATAGGTGTTCTATTGGGTTGAGGTCAGGTGACATACTTGGCCACTGAATCACTTTCACCCTGTTCCTCCTCAGAAATGCAGCAGCATACCTGGATATATGTTTTGAGTCATTATCATGTTGAAAGAGTGCACAGTGGCCCAGGATGTGGAGAGATGGTAGCATCTTCTCTTTCAGTATTTTGCAGTACATCTGTGAATTCATGATGCCCTAATTGAAGTGCAATTCTCGGACACCTGCATCACTCATACAATCCCACAGAATAACACTGCCACGTCATGCTTTATTGTGGGTATCATGTATTTTTCATTGTACTCTTCCCCCTTGGATGCCATCAGTTTCAAACAGATGAATCTTCATCTCATCTGACCAAAATATGGAGTCCCGATATTCTTCACATTTGTCAACGTGGGTCCTGGAATATGCTAAACTGGCTTTTTGTGCCTTCCTTCGTGGCTTCCTTCATGGATGATATCTTTGCATGCCACTTCTGTGCAGCATACGACGTATCGTGTCACGTGAAACAGTCACCCCAGTTTGGCTTTCTACAGCTTTAGCTAACTGTGATGAATATGCTTGCCGATTTTTCTCAACTCATCTTAGGACAAAACACTCATCTCGAGGTCTTTGCTTCTGTTAATGGCCTTTTATGTCTCAGACTGCTTGCCACAAGTCCATCCTTTAAAATAAAATGTAATAACATTTTCTATTGTATTCCTGAATGAATAGCAATTATTTACTAATTGTCTTGTAGCCCTGACCTTTTTTGTGTAAATCAATTACTTTCTCTAGGCTTGTAACATTTCTCTTCCATGTGGTGCCATAATTGTCAGCATTGAGTGGGAGGAGATTGTATAGGTTAAACACCACCCTAATTGTCAATTCTTGAAACCTGTGATGATTATTGGTTAGACTCATCTGTTGTTAATTTCCAGTTAATTAGCATTTTACCAAGTATAATTCCTAAATGCTTCATTGGGGTTTACACATTTTTGCACCATGGTCTTAAATCACTTTGTTAATAAACTTTCCATTTGTTGTTTTGTCCTGAATAATCTCATTTGAATACAGGGTATACAGATTTTTGTTGACACACATTCAAATATTCTTTTGGACAATATTTACTTTGGACATCTCTCTGTCTCTCTGTCTCTCTGTCTCTCTGTCTCTCTGTCTCTCTGTCTCTCTGTCTCTCTGTCTCTCTGTCTCTCTGTCTCTCTGTCTCGCTGTCTCGCTGTCTCGCTGTCTCGCTGTCTCTCTGTCTCTCTGTCTCTCTGTCTCTCTGTCTCCCTGTCTCCCTGTCTCCCTGTCTCCCTGTCTCCCTGTCTCCCTGTCTCCCTGTCTCCCTGTCTCTCTGTCTCTCTGTCTCTCTGTCAGTTCAACAGTGTCCACTCCCAGTCTTTCTTTGTACTGTCACAAGCAAAAACCACATTTCACTTTATTAGAAAATACAACTCAAAACATGCAAAGAGGAGTCATGAGTAGGGTTAATTGTTTTTCTCTTAATGTCCTTGGTAGGTGCAATGCTTTTGTAAAAGCAATTTGTGGAAAAACTATGCTTCTAGCTGCAGCCAACTAGTTGTAAAGATAACCTTGCAATTATACTGTACATGTAAAAAGAAATATTGAAACAATGTAAGTTTTTTTAACATCTGTTGATGTATTCCGGTGTACTATAATACATTAACATTGTATCATTACTGTAATGATGCTGTCTTATTTCAAACTCCCTTGCTGTAATCCAGTCTAATCAACATGCGTTACTGGTAGGCCTACATCAGTCTAAGAGGTAGAGAATGGTGCAGATGCAACAAAGGGACCTGATCACTCTCTGATCTGACTTCCTAAGTTTCCTGCTTCCTGTCTACTGTTTCCCTAAATAATTGTATCTCAGTCCACCAAATAGTTTTAACTTATTTCAGCCTAGATAGGTCTAGGAGGTAGGTAGTAGGGATGTAAGGAAGGGCAAAACCATTTTTGGGGTGCACTAAAATCATTGTGGACACTTATCTGACTCCTAATTACAAGCTTCCTATTGGCAATAGAGTGATTGTGTGTTTACTGTCTGTTCACTCTTACCTGCTTCCTGGTCTCTTTCTGTCTCCAGTGGCCTCTATCCTGCTCCCCATCTTCTCTTTCTACTGACAAGCATAAACAAAAAACTATTATACTTAACCAATAATAATAAAAAAATCTATAAGTGGGGAAAAAGCTAAAATACTACATGTAAAATAAAAAAAATAGGAAATCATATGCTAGCGATGTGGACATTGAACAGTCACTGTATATGAGAAATTGTTGTCAAACTACATTGACGCTGCCTGTTCATTCTCTCTCTCCCTGGCATTGTGTTGTTACATACAGTATGCCCATGTTTGTTGAGAAACAACTTTTTGTATAGAGAAAGATACTTTTTGTTAGGCTAGTACAATTAAGAAATGTCGGCCACTTTACAGGGCAAGTTACATTTTAGAATAGGACCCCTTCTTTGATATCACCTTCACAATTCTTGCATCTATTGAACTTGTGAATTTATGGAGAGTTTCTGACTGAATTTCTTTGTAGGATGTCAGAATAGCCTCCCAGAGCTGCTGTTTTGATGCAAACTGCCTCCTACCCTCATAGATCTTTTGGTTGAAGATGCTCCAAAGGTTCTCGATAGGGTTGAGGTCAGGGGAGGATGGGGGCCACACCATGAGTTTCTCTCCTTATAATGCCCATAGCAGCCAATGATACAGAGGTATTCTTTGCAGCATGAGTTCTTCTTTTTGTACCATGGAAGAAAGTGTTCAGTCAGAAACTCTATATACTTGCTGAGATCATTTTCACAACTTCAGTGATCATAATGGGGCCAGCTCTCTCCCCATGATTCTGGCCCAAAACATGACTCCGCCACCTCCTTGCTTATATCGCAGCCTTATTGGGACATGGTGGCCATCTACCAACCATCCACTACTCCATCCATCTGGACCATCCAGGGTTGCACCAGGGTAAACAAGACTGTTTGAAAATTAGTCTTCATGTATTTCTGGGCCCACTGCAATGTTTTCTGCTTGTGAGCATTGGGGTTACACCTTGAGGTTCATGGTACCCCAGAGGAACCAGCAGCTTCAAATACCTGTTTGCTGCTTTGTAATGGCATTTTAGCAGCTGCTGTCCTAATTCGATGAATTTGTCTGGCAGTAACCCTCCTCATTATCCATTTATCTGCACAAACCCATTTGTGCTCTGAATCAGCCTCAAATCTCTTCACAGTACAATGATCACGCTTAAGTTTTTGTGAAATTTCTAATGTTTTCATACCTTGTCCAGGGCATTGTAGGATTTGACACATTTCTGCAGCAAAGAGATACCTTTTCTTTCCCATTTTGCTTGAAACCTTTTGCCTGCTTAATAATGTGGAACATTCTTAAGTAGTTTTCCTTTAATTGGGCTCACCTGGCATACTAATTATCACAGGTCTCTGAGATTGATTTCAGTGATCCAAAGAGCCCAGAGACACAATACCATCCATGAGTGTAATTGAAAAACACAATATTTAATGTTAATGACATTTAATTCCAATTTGCATAATAATTCTAAACGCGTTGTACATAGATAGCTATTTGTTAGCTATGTTGACAAGGTGCAGTTGGCTGAGCTACAACTGTACAATACCAAAATGTTATCAGCTAGCAAGCACTAGTGCCGTTTTTTTTGTGCAAAATAAATCACAAAGGCCTTGATGTGAAATACATACACTATGTGTTCTGACAATTTCTATCAGAACCAGCATTCACTTTTTCAGCATTTTGAGCTACAGTATCTCGTCTGTTGGATCGGACCACGCGGGCCATCCTTCACTCCTCACATGCATCAATTAGCCTTGGCTGCACATGACCCTGTCAGCGGTTCACCGCATTTTTTTCTTTGGACCATGTTTGATAGGTACTGACAACTGCAGACTGGGAATACCCCACAATGGGACTTGCCTGGTATTATGTTTCTCACTTTTCAGCATTTAACAAACTCTGTTTGATTACAAATATGATCAAAAATTCAAGAAATCCATTTTTTTTAATCACCTAGTATCAATATTTTGCGATTTAATCCACCCATCCTTATCAGGTACAGTGCATCTATGGGAATCTGACAGACTGTCGTTGGTGTTTGACCTCCAGTAAGTAGTTTAAAGAAATGTTAGAAATGTCTTCTACCACTCAATACATTAAAACACATTTAGCTACGTATAACTGTCACCAGTCTTCAGTTTCGCTGCATTGAATTACAGGTCACTCTTTGTGGACTAGCAGTTAGCTGACATTTGCTAGTTTTTCACCCTTGAAATAACTCAGTCAACTTCAAAGTATCTTCATTATTTTGCAACTTTATATCAGTCCTGGTTCAATTACAACTAAATGAATAAGACATTCTTAAATCTAACTCGAGCTCTAGCCAGTTTAGATTCTCTGACTCAACTAATTGAATAAGACATTCTTAAATCTAACTCGAGCTCTAGCCAGTTTAGATTCTCTGACTCAACTAAATGAATAAGACATTCTAAAATCTAACTCGAGCTCTAGCCAGTTTAGATTCTCTGACTCAACTCCACAGCAAGCTCTCACTTACCAAATCACTTTTTTTTTAAAGAGCCAGTGCACAATATCTCAGAGAATAGTAAATAAAATGTTGATAAGAAATAACTGAAATTTAATGGAAATGTTTCATAGTGATGTCATTAGGCAGATCGGGCAACAGCTGGGACACAGACAAGTTGAGAGTGGATAAACCCAATCTCAACTTAAACTTGTGACTGAACCAAGCAGTGGCCCCCATAAGAAAAATAGCTGTCCGCCCACTGCCCCCCCTCCAAAAAATAGATATATTTTTTACCTTTATTTATTATTATTATTATTATTTTATTTTTTTACCTTCATTTATATAATTGATAAGTGTAGTGGTATTAGTTTATGCAGATCTGATAATTAGTCAAATTAACTGTAAAATAAGAAACAAGTATATTATTCCTTAACTCTCATATTGACATAGATTTCAACTAGCCTAGATGTGTGGAGGCCTGAGGAAACCTTTCACATTTCTGGGCTGTATACATTTTAGGAAAATACAAACTCTTCTGAATACAAATAATTGAATCACTGATATCTTTATCAAAACTGAAGTTACATCATTTTAAATTTGACAGTCAAGAAGTGATATGCATGCAAACATTCCATTCTGTTTCATTCTAATTCTATTGTTATTTTAATTTTTTAATTTTTAATTTAACCTTTATTTAACCAGGTAAGTTGACTAAGAACAATTTCTTATTTACAGCAACGACCTGGGAGTTAGTATTTCAGCAAATTTGGTACAGTTGTGTGCTAGCTTTCATGTTATTCTTTTCTTTTTTCATTTTCTTTTTTATCCCCTACAATAGTGATGCTGTCCATATATATCAGATGTGAAGTTAGCTGTCACTATCAATTGATTAGTAATAATAGACCATTTGTGTAGTAACAAGTTAATTTAGGTAAATCAGCTGTTGGCAACATTGACCATATTAATGACAACTAAACTGTCAACAAGCTGCTACTATGCTATTTAGTAAGACAGTTATCATTGCTTGACTGAAGTTCAAGTTCAACTAGGAGCGCAAAGAACTTAAAGATGTGAGGAGAGGGCTTACTGCTGACAGATACAAGTTACAGGATATCCATTGCTGCTTAAAATTTAATCTTATCTGACCAGAGGTGGCAGAAGTACAAGTAAAAGTACTTTTCTGGCCACAGCTGAGTTTACAGGTTTTGGGAAATTCTTAATTGAAACCAAAATTACTGCTAAAGAGTTCATAATTAATCAGTGAATTATGAAATTAATCCCAAGAGTAAAATAATGATTCATTATAGCCAATAGGTAGTAATAAACCCGTTAACTGGTAACTTGGGTTTTATTTAGGGACTTCCCAAAATGGATGAACCCAGCTGAGTATGTTTACTTTTACTTTGGCCACTATTTGACATTACTGTAATGATGTTTATATATTTTTATCTTCTTGGACTTTCATGGGCAGAACCCTCTTTTATAAATGGGACTATACTTTGCTGTGGCGTATATATCAAAAGGAAATCAATTTGTTCATGATCAAGTTGTCCATTTAAATACAAGAAAGGCTACATAACTTCTTAGCAATTATTTTTAAATTTAACATGGCCTGACTTAATTGATCAGTTGTTTTGGGTATGCTGCAGCACTCAAAAGAGCAGGAAATGTATAGTAAGCTTTCGATTTAACATGGCTTGAAAATCTTGCTAGCTAACATGTCCAGAAACCAATGAAATTAACTGTTTTCCCTAAGTAACGTTAGATGATTTTGTACATTATAATGAAGTTTCGGGTGCATACTATACAATAATAAAAAATACAAAGTTTAACAGAAAACTATTTCAATCTCTGTTTTGGGTTAAAGCCAACAATGAGCACAATATCTGATGTGTTCTCACTGACCAAAATAATCAGGGAAAGAGTTCATATCTTACCAGCGACCATGGTTGATATTTTATTTACTCTTTTTATTTGTTTTATAGGTCACTGTTAAGATATGATCTCTCTTTACCTGATCATTTTGGTCTTAAGTAGGGATTTCCTAAAACTTGTGAACTCAGAGTAACTCAGAAAAGTACATTTCCACCAGTGTTAATATATAAATATAAAAGGATACAATGTCAAACTTAGTGGGGTGGTGGCAGGTAGAAATATTGACAAGGTTCTATCATTTATAAAAATGTGGTTTAACATCTTATTTGTCAAATATATAAAGCCTTTGAGATTGGCCTTATATATTATATATATAATATTGTCCTTCTAATAGAAGGTGTGGAGTAAAAATATATTTGTTTTAAACAGTTAAAATGTCCATTAATTCTTTAAATGATCAGAACATATTAATCAAATAATTTGGCATATTTGAAACACATCCCTCCTATTGGAGACGGGCTAAATGAAAGTTGTTTTAGCTATACACAGTAGAAAAGACTTAAATGAAAAAGGATAAAGTTGCTAATAGCCCTATATTTTACAAAACATACTATATAATGTCTGTAGTAGAGCCTGAAGTGCTCCAGGGTATTTTAAAACACATATTTTTAAATGATATTTCTTCTCATTGGCTCTTCATTACTGATCAACTGTGCCACTGAATTAAACATCTATTTGAACGAGATGTGGATTAAATAATGAATCATTCCTTCTCAATAATTCCGTCAACAATGGATATTAATTTAGAGACCTTCTACATTGGACCCAAACTTTTGCAGCTAATGAGTAAAGATAAGAATTCTGAGAGTGATACAGAGTAGTGCGTAGTACCTGTAATATCTTACTTTTTTTAACTTGGCAAGTCCTTCCCACTGACTTTTTAGAATGCATGTTCATAATCTAGTCTGTATGTACACTATACAGTCCCACTGATACAGACAAACAACAGTCAAGTAATCCATGGACAATTGCATGATTTTTACCACACTTCTGCATTTGTTGCTAGGGTCTGCACTCATGTTCGATGGGTATTTTTCTGTTGGTTAACTTGAAATATTATTGCGTTTCTCCGCTCCTTTTGCCCTTGTTGCTGAGTTCCAAACTTTGTTCCACTTGATATCTGATTATTCTGATTAATCTCTCTAGCTAAAGTACATGGCCACTGCACAGCTGCAGCTTAGTGATAATGAGCTGCTTGAGCTACGGTCATGACCAAACGTTATTGGCACCCTTGATAAGCCCTTGTTGAGAAACCTAATGTAGCTTATATGGTTGTATTTGTTCATATTAGTGGCAGAATTTGTATACTGCCCAATAATTCTTTTTTCTATCTTATATTGAGCCAGTCACATGGTGTTTGTAGCCTTTTTGGCAAGTTCAGATTGAAATGTGCTATTGTTTGCAAGCTAAATGTTACAGAGGCCCCCTTTATAATACCGTTTGATCAGTGATGTCACTGATCAGCACGAGATGTCTCCGACCTGAAAAGCCAGTGGAGGCTGGTGAACCTTCATTGAGGAGGATGGGCTCATATTAATGTCTGGACTGGAGTAAATGGAATGCTCTCTGACTGGGTTTAATGTGTTTACATCCATTCTATTTACATCCCGAATTCCGGAAAAGTTGGGAAGTTTTTTTAATTTGAATAAAACTAAGACGTTCAAATCACATGAGCCAATATTTTATTCACAATAGAACATAGATAACATAACAAAAGTTTAAACTGAGAAATGTTACACTTTTATCCACAAAATGAGCTCATTTCATATTTGATGCCCGTTACAGGTCGCAGAAAAAATGGCTTGGGGGCAAAAAATGCAGAAATTTTGAAAAGATTCAGCTGGGAGAACATCTAGCAAATAATTCAGTTAATTGATATCAGGTCTGTAACATGATTAGCTATAAAAGTGATGTCTTAGGCAGAGTCTCTCAGAAGTTAAGATGGGCAGAGGCTCTCCAATCTGTTGAAAGAGTGCATAAAAAGATTGTGGAATACTTTAAAAACAATATTCTTCAACGTCAAATTGCAAAGGCTTTGCAAATCTCATCTACAGTGCATAATATCATCAAAACTTTCAGAAAAACTGGAGAAATTACTGTGCATAAGGGACAAGGCTGAATAACTTTATTGGATGCCCATGGTCTTCGGGTCCTCAGACGACACTGCATCACTCCTCGACATGATTGTGTCAATCTTCGGCTTTGTCCTATACCCGTAGTGATTTAAAAGGTTTCTCTGAATTAGTTAACTTAATTAGCTGCTAGATGTTCTCCCAGCTGAATCTTTTCCAAATTTCTTGCTTTTTCAGCCATTTGTTGCCCCCATGCCAAAGTTTTTTGAGACCTGTAGTATGTATCAAATTTGGAATGAGCTCATTTAGTGGATAAAAGTGTAAAATTATGTTATCTATGTTCTATTGTGAATAAAATATTGGCTCATGTGATTTGAAAGTCTTTTAGTTTTCATTTTATTCAAATTTAAAAAACGTTACAACTTTTCCAGAATTCGGGATGTACTCCAGTCCAGACATTATTATCGTTCTGTTATGGCTATTTCCCATTACAGCACCGTACCACACCAGTCCACACCCATCATAGTACGGATAGTGTATCCATCTAGCCCCAGCCCGCTGGGTAGCGTACTGTACCAGTCTATAGCAGAGGAAAAAAAATCCTAGTACTCGTTGGTGATGAAACAGACTGGTGGGTGGGGTTACAAATGGAGAAATTCAACAGCCAATGTTTGTTGGTTTCTTTATTTGAATTAAAAGCATTTCCTTGCGGATTCTAAATAAATATTCCCTTATAAGCACTTATAACATCATTCCATAAAAATAGCAACTTGTATAAGGATTTTAATCATTTTATTTCTTACTTTCACATTTTAACAGAAATTTCAGCCATGCATTTTAAGCATTGCTTTTGTGTGTATAAATGTCTGTGTAAAATAAATTACTTTTAATGTTGATTTTTTTGCTGCATTTATTTTGTGTTTTATACTTAATTATGTTAACCAGTTTTTTTTGTTATTCTTCCAAAATAGTTTCCAATGGGGATGCATCTGTGAGATTTTCGGAGTGCTAATTCTGTGGGTCTTCATCTGATCGTGATTATGGGGATATGGCCGGGCGGTGTCCGGGCCTGCATTGCAGGCCAGGAGAACTGCTCTGCCAATATTGAGTCCAAGGACTATTGTTACTCAGCCCGCATCCGCAGCACAGTGCTCCAGGGCCTTCCTTTTGGAGGTGTCCCAACTGTCCTAGCCCTGGACTTCATGTGCTTCCTGGTGAGTCTTCTTTACTGTTTAATGGACCATTCTATGACTGGTGGTCTAGTGTAATCAGTGGTACATTTAACATTCAATTAATTGTTATGCATACTCAGTAATACACATTTTAAATGCTTCCAACTTTAAAAACACGGTATGATAGTTTTCTACTTCCATAGTCAACTTCAGTATTGGTATACTCAATATTGTTAGAAGTGTTTGAAGTAGTAGTTTACCTGGCAAAATATGAAGGGGGAATTTCCCAGACGTTCAATTGCAAAGCATCATATAAAGTATTTCCCATTGTTCCTCTAATTACAGTGTTCATATACCATTTTAAAGGTCTGAATCTTTACTTTCAGAAAATGTAAAGAAGTGCATTAAATCTTTTGACAATAAACTTAAAATCAGGTGGTTGGTCACATGATTTGCTGATGATGGGATAACAGAGGTTAGCTGAATTTACATTATATCAAAGGAAATATAAAAATACTAAAATGAAACTAAAAGTAAATCATTTTGCTTTTCCATTTTAGTCATTGATTTTCTTTCATATAAAAAATAGAATTTGGACAATCAGATAGCCTTGTCCAACCATATAATACATGTTGTCCATAGTTACATTAGACTGATAAAAACCCTGAAAAACTGAAATTACTACCATAATAAGCTGCCAATATCAACCATTGTGAACAGTGACATTGCCAAAGAGTTGATCAAGTCAAAGTTACTATAGATTGATAGATGTATTCCATTCATTCCATTGTTGCAGTATCCAATCTATTTTGCATTTTTTTTCAACAAAGTACCTCAAAGCAAGATTCATAAAAGTTCCTGCTATGTGTATGCTGAGGAGATCCACAGTACTTCACCATCAGCCCATTTGACAGGGAGTCCACATGGCAGATAAAAACCAGTACCTTTTAATGTTCAAATGCATAATACAGTTGTGCACTTATCATAATTGTTTTTTATTCCAGAGATAATAGAAAAGGTATCTTGGCCCTTGATCAGATGGCTCAGCTATTCCGTTTGTGTACAGCTGTTTTCCTCTGTGCTTTCAGGTGCTTCTCTTTGTCTTCTCCATACTAAGGAAAGTCGCATGGGATTATGGGCGATTGGCGTTGGTGACAGACGCTGACAGGTATGCCTAACCAATGTTAGATGATTGAGAATGTTAGAAATTTAAAATACAACTCACTCTCCCACACGCACACAAATCACCATTCCTTTCAACCACGTCCTTATTGTTTATTGGTTTTACGTCATGTTATCATTATGTCATTCAGCTTTCACTGTCATTTTCTTAATTTGTCCTGCATATTTTGGTCACAGTGACAGTAATGACAAACTTGCAGATGTTCTTTAGGGTGTATATCCCACTGGGAGAATATTACAAAAATAATAGTTATGTACACGCTGAACATGCTAGCATACATAAGATAAAGTTATTTCAAAATAAAGGTACCCAAAATAAAAGTTCACCATGTTTATGTCATAATGGGGCCTCCAAGTGACACAAGATCATGATGTTTTCAAAACATTTTCTTCAGTTAGCCAAATTCAATGAGCCAGCCTTAGTGACTATAGCTTGCTGTGCTCTTTAATGTGGCTTTAATATTGTTTGTTAAGACATTATACAAACGTTGTAGATAGCACACAGGTATTTGCTCTGGAGAAGGGGTTTGGGGGGGTATTTTAATGGTTTGAATCATTTTTTTTTATACTTTAGAAACTACATTTCTCAAATGGGGTCACCTGAATAGAAAATTCACATACATGCTATTGGAAATATTTGGTTACCGCTAAAGGCGTGTGTTTTGTGCATAGTCTGTACGGATTCCTCGTAACAAACTAATTTTTCCTTTATTTGTTTACTCTGAAGATTGAAGAAGCTTTTCATCGGATTGGTGGAACAGGAATAGTATGTTTTTATTTCTTTGTTTTACAAGTTTTGATTTTCTACCAGTATTCTAATGAATTCTCTTCACTTTTGCTTCACTGCTTTTCTTGTTGTTTTACTCCAAGCTGGACTAACTTTGATTTTCCATTTGATAGATGTGTGTGTGTATGCATGCATGCTTGCAATCCAATTTCAGACTGAGCTGCGATCAGTTACGACTTGAGTTTCCAGCTGGTTGGCGTTATGTACAGTTGCATCTAGATATACATTTGCACCCTTGTACATTTCTGAAGATGATTTAATATTTCTTTAAAAATAAGTATATATCATCCAAATTCAGACAATATGATGGACACCATATGTGTCTGTGAACTGTTGTGGGTAGTGATTTGTTACCATTAACCAACCGTTAACTCTGCTTTATGTCAATATACCTTTAAGTATTAGCTTAATAATCAACTTAAAAGGGGGGCTGTATAAAAACTGTTCATTATATTTATTTTGTAATTATTCATTAAGAACTAAATGAACTTGGACTCATGTCAATGAATAAATTACTTTGAAACACATTTCAACTTTTGAAGAAACTAATTACAATTACAAGCGATCAGCCATAACATTTTGACCACCTACATAATATTGTGTAGATCCCCTGTTTCCCACCAAAACTGCAGCCCTATATGCAACAAACTACAGTGCACTGTGTTATGTGTTAAGACACCTTTTTATTAGAACCAGCATTAACCTTTTCAGCAAATTGAGCTAAATCGCACTACACGGGACAGCCTTTGCTCCCAACGTGCATCAATGAGCCTGGGCCGCCCATGACCCTGTAGCCGGTTCACCACTTTTTCTTCCTTGGACCACATTTGATAGGTACTGACCACTGCAGACCGGGGACACACCCCACAAGAGCTGCAGTTTGGGAGATGCTCTAAACCAGTCGTCCCCTTAATTTTTTTTTAAATTGCTGAATTCACAGACAAAATCTTTAATAGTATCTGGCCATTCAATTGCACGCCTAAAAAAAGAGTATTGCATTAATCTGTATCCTACTGCTATTTCATTCAAATGTTGTACTTGGCTTACCAGGCAAAAGTGTGTCATGCTAATTTTGCAATTTTGAGAAGATTTGAGGGAATGTTTATAGTATTTGTGTAAACCAATTAGATGCAGTTAGTATTATTATCAACTGACAAATACATGCACCACACAGATAGTGGCAACATGCTTGGTATACATTTCCTGATATTGTGTTTAGATTAGTTGGATGCACCCTTCATACACTGACACATTACAACACGTTTCAGTAGATCAAGGGATTTAGTATGTGCAATGATTCCAACATTATGTTTTGCTGCAACTGTATGTTTTACCCTATTTAACATGCAAGATGGTTCAGTTTAAAGGGCTTTGTCACAGCTTTTTGCTCATGGCATTGAATCTGGCTTTTGTTAACCCATTACATGTGCCTTGTCATAACCATACCATTTGCCTTTCACTGGTGTATCTCTATTATCTAATTTATTAACTCTTCTACATACATGCTTCTTTTTATACATGTGAATATAACATAGTCAAAGAAGAGAAAAGTGTAACTATGATACACTGAGCGCAAATAATACAAGGTAAAAGGTACTTCAGTGTATATGTGATTTTCCCTAGGCCCTTTCATTTGGCATCATTATAAATCCTTGTGGTGTTAGCTGTGATACTAGAACTAGTATTGGACTATATTATTAGGCCATAAGAAGCCACGTTTTGAATTCCAATTTGAATATTTGTAGAAATGTGGTCCTGACATTTTGTCACGGGACTTTGGTGACCTTTGGACTTAAATCATGTGTAGCATCTAAAGACTGGAGACCACATACACAGTGCTGAAGCTAAAAATTATTTTTTTTAGACTTGAGGGCTGTATTCTTAATTGCTAACTGTCTTATCATATTATGTACAGCACCAGTAAAGTTTGGACACAACTACTCATTCAAGGGTTATTCTTCAGTTTGACTCTTTCCGATATTGTAAAATAATAATGAACACATCAAAATTATATAGTAACTCATGGAATTATGTTGTAGCAAACAAATGGATACCATAAACTGTAGTTTGAAATGGCAAAATATATTTTAGATTCTTTAAATTTGCCAGCCTTGGTCTTGATGGCAATGTTGCACAGTTGGCATTCTCTCAGTGAGTTTTATGAGATAGTAACCTGGAATGCATTTCAATTAACAGGTATGCCTTTGTGGAATGTCTTAATGCATTTGAGCCAAACAGCAGAAAGAAACCAATAAGAAGATTCAGCACCACGGCCAGCGCCACAGCCTACGGAATTGTTTGTGATTCATTTGGCTGCGGAGCTGGCGGTGGTGCTGAATCCATCTGTTGTGGCTTTAAATCACTGCATGGGAGTTTTGCTCCCACCAAACTTGCAACATCTGTGGCATTGTGCTGTGTGATGAAACTGGCCTTTTATTGTGGCCAGCCTAAGGCACGCTTGTGCAATAATCATGCTGTCTATGTGGTGCCTGTGTGGTGGATGGATTATATATCGGCAAAGGAGAAGTGCTAACTAACACAGATTTAGACAGATTTGTGAGAAATCTGCCTTTTGTGTACATAGAAAAAGTCTTAGATCTTTGAGTTCAGCTCATGATAAATAGGGGCAAAAATAAAAGTGTTGCATTTATATATTTGTTCAGTGCATTCAATTGTAAATATGAAGACAAATCCTTGAGTAGATGTATCCAAACTTTTTACTGGTACAAATCCTACACTGTAATTCAACAAAATATTGAGTTGTGTTGCAAACTCTAAATAGCTCGTCCTACAAAGTGAAGGGTAACCCTTTTCTTGACACCTCCTCGACAATGGTGTTGGCTGGTCTTGGAGTGTTGGTCCAATTGCAATTATGTTAAATGATTGTGATAGTGCATAGTATTAATAATATACAGTGGCACGAAAAAATATATGAACCCTTTGTTACTACCTGTATTTCTGGATGAATTGGTCATCAGACAATAGACCAACACAATCTGCTTAAACTAATAACCCCCCAAAAGGTATACATATTCAGGTCTTTATTAAACACACTGTATAAACAGTTACAGTGCAGGATGGAAACCCTTGGATTTATTAATTGTTTACCCTCCTTTGGCAGCAATAACCTTAACCAAACATTTCCTTTAGTTGCAGATAAGCCCTCACAATGGTCAGGAGAACTTTCAGACCATTTCTCTTTACAAAATTGTTTCAGTTCAGCAATATTCTTAGGATTTTTTGGTGTGAATCACTCTCGAGCACATGCCACAGCATCTCAATCAGGTTTAGGTCATGAATCTAACTGGGCCATTCTAGAAGGTGTATTTTCTTCTGCTGAAGCCATTATTTTAGTGAATTCCTGATGTGTTATGGGTCATTGTTCTGTTGCATTAGCCAACTTTCTTAGAGCTTCAAATGCCAGACAGATGGCCTTACATTTTCCTGCAAAATTACTTGATCAACTTGGGAATATGTTCTTTGTCAACGATAACAAGCTGTCAAGGCCCTGAGGCAGCAAAACAGCCCCAAGCCATGATGCCCTTCCCACATGCTTTACAGTTGGGATTAGGTTTTTATGTTGGTGTGCTGTACTATAGTTTTTCCACACAGTGTTGTGTGTTTCTTCCAGTTAACTCACCTTTAGTTTCATAAGTCCACAACATATATTTCTGGTAACAATCTGGAACATCCAGGTAATCTTTTGTAAACTTCAGACATGCAATAAATTGTTTTTTGGACAGCAGTGGCTTGCTTCATGGTGTCCTCCCATGAACTCAATTTTTGTGTATTGTTTTATGTATTAAAGACTTGTCAACAGAGAGATAGCATATTCCAGAGATTTCTGTACATTATTAGCTTAAAATGTAGGATTCCTAAACTCTAATCTATATTGAGCATATATAGCCATTCCTATGGAGAGTAGCGAAACTCCTGAATCTTCTCTATTTATAGACAATTTGTCTTACCTTGGACTGATGAACATCAAGGCTTTTAGATATAGTTTTGTAATACTTTTCAGCTTTATGCAAGTCAACAATTTTTTTATCGTAGGTCTTTGAGATCCTTTTTGTTCAAGACATACCAGTAGTTAACTTCAGGCTATGATTCTAGTGAAAAGCAATCTCAAGATTTGTCAATGTTCTTTCTATAGTGAAGGTCTAACTAATCTTTATTCATTGATTACACTCCATATTAGCTGACTACTGACTCCAATTAGCTTCTGGCAAAGTCAGCCTATGGACTCACCTACACAATCCACCCTAGACTTTAAAGGTTTAACCTATCCATTCAATATAGACAAGAAACATTCGTTCATTAGTTAAAGATGAAATTAACTGTAAGACCAATTTTTGGATAAATCCATGTAATTCCAAACATTTAATATACTTTTTCTTGCCACTGTACAATAGTCAATGATGTTTAGATAGTTAGTTACTAGATCAAACATTTTCACTGTCTCCTCTGTGCTTACTAACTCTAACATTACATTTGTAATTTCACATCTTGAATTGACCGTGTTTGCTGTCACAGTTGTATTGTTTTAATTGTAATATCTAGAGATTTAATTTAGCCTTTTATACAATATAGCTCCAAACCACATCTTAATAAACAAAGTAGGCAGACTTTGTGATGGTTTTATAGCCTGACACTTGTCCTCTGATTTCAGTGTTGCCTCAGCTCTGCATTCTGACACCCCAGACCGCTATGAGCGTCTCACTTCAGTCTCCAGCTCTGTCGACTTTGATCAACGGGATAACGTGAGAAATCCTCCCTCCTAATGTCTCCCCACCTTTAGTTCCTCTCCTACTGGTCACATGTGCATCTGGTTTAACAACTCCATTGGCTTTGGCTCTGATCTCTGTTAAATAATGTAGGCTAAGCAGAGGAAATCTGAGCCTCCAGCTGCAAGCCTGTGTGTGCGTGTGTGTGTGTGTGCGCGTGTGTGTGTGTGTGTGCATGTGTGTGCCTGCATGCGTGTGTGTGTGTGTGTGTGTGTGTGTTTGTATGAGATATAGATTTTCACTTAAAGACAAGGTACGCCAAACTCCAAACTGGCTAACTAGAAATGAAACCTAAAATTTAAGAATTTTGCATGCAACTACACCAAAAGTCCAGTTAAATGTAAGGCTGTAATTGTCCTTGTAGGTCAATTTACGTCCATAGTATCTCTTCTTATTTTCTAGGCTTTTAATCCCAGCTAATAGGCTGAGGCTCGTCCTCAACTCTCCCTGTCTGTCTAGCAACACTCATCCTAACAGAGCAACCTATATAGCCAGATAATGTTTGCATTATCCTTCTGTATTGCCCTCTCTGGTTTAAAATGTTTAGGTAACATTAAAATGAAACTAAACCACTTAAGTAGACCTCACCACTTTCAGACCATTTGATTGTGTAAAATGGGTCCGTGCATTAATGTAATTCCACCTGTTTTCATTATAACACTTTTGAAATGTGACAAGCAACCAATCATGTGTTTAACTGCAAAGTGTGTTCCAAACATATATGTATAAATCAATGTATGATTTAAAATTTGCATTTCTGCAATGCAGGGCTTCTGTTCCTGGCTTACTGCCATCTTCAGAATAAAGTAAGTGGGACTGTCAAATTGCTTCTGTCATCAAAAATCTATAGTTTGGGGAAAAAACTATTCCCATGAAGATTATGTACACAACATATTATAGCTATATAATACAGTGCCCTCCATAAGTACGGGACTGACAGAACAGTTTTATACTAGTTAACTGGTTCTTTGGGTGTGTTTGGGGCATGGTGCAGGTGAAGGGCAGAGCAGTTAGCATCATCGAGTCAGAGAGGGTTGACAGCTTTGATATTGTGGCTCTGTGGCTTGTCAGTTGTGAGACTGTGAGGAAAAATAAATTAGGATGTTGTAGGGCTGGTGAAGAATTGCACTTTGTCAAAGAGGTGTGCAAGACACAGACATTGTTTTGGAACGTTTACCAATCAGTGGGTCACATGAATAAATAAATAAATAATTATATTATAGACAGGCTTGCGGGCCCAAGTTCAGCTGTCAGAAAATTGCAGGTCAAATCCGTGACAATAAAGCCTTTATGACAAAGATTATGAAGGCAAGATTGATTTCTGCTGCAGTGTGTGGATTATGATAAGTGTGGGCATCCATTTATTTAGGGCATGGTGATGACATCTACTAAGTTATAAAGGTTTTTGATTCGGACTTCACCCGTGGGCTACATCTGCATAATTTTTTCTTGCAGAAGTGATTCATTAATTGAACAAATCTTTTAAAGCAGTGATTCGGTACACCCAGTTCACTAAAAAGATTTGTTCAAAAAGAACGAATCGTTCGTTATTCGTACATCACTACAAGAGAGCAGAGTGGAGTCACTGAGCAGGAACATGACAGAAACATATAGATCCAATTAAAGTGGCAGATGAAACCACACAGAAACATATAGATCCAATAAAAGTGGCAGATGAAACCACACAGAAACATATAGATCCAATTAAAGTGGCAGATGAAACCACACAGAAACATGTAGATCCAATTAAAGTGGCAGATGAAACCACACAGAAACATGGCCAGTTGGAAAGAAGCCAGAGTACAAACCCACAACACACCAACATAGCATACAACAGCTAGCACCAGATTGTATGGTTGCAAGCGCATTAGCTAATCCAGCAACAACTGTACTTCATAGATAACTACAGTAAATTGATTTTGCTAACTATTTTAGCACAAGGCTACACATGTTCCACTAAAAAACGACCTAGCTACTGTTTATAAATAGTCAATATAAAACGTAACCCACTTCTCCTGCCCTTGCTGCATGTAGAGACGAAGAGATCCGGGAGAAGTGTGGCGAGGACGCTGTGCACTACCTTTCCTTCCAGCGACACATTATCGGCCTGCTGGTGGTTGTTGGGGTTCTGTCGGTGGGGATAGTACTGCCGGTCAACTTCTCTGGAGACCTATTAGGTTAGTCATGTTCAATTGTTGATCTTCACACTCCCACACCTTAAATGGGGGATCGCATATAAAAAGTGCTGTAATTCTTAGATCCTTCACCCAATTTGGATGTATATACGCTAGCAAAAAATCTGAACTTCTGAATTTATTTTCAACTTGAATATGCTGTGATAGACAGCTGAAATAATGATAACATAGACAATGTCCTAGTCAAATACTTATGGACCTGACGGACCTGATGGACACTTTCTAATTGCTTCTACTTCTGGTTGACATTTTAACACTAGAACTGCCAAAAGACCACACCACCTTAGGGATGTGTGCTAAACCGGTACTGAGAAAGTACTGCAGTACCAGAATATCAAAACGGTAGTACGATAAACTAGCATTTTATGTTTTGTTGATACTGAATTAACACATTGCATTAAGTAATGCATATTCTTTTTCATTGGACTGAAAGGAGCGAATCTTCTGGCAACATCAATTCCATTGGAAATGTTAGAGTGAATGTCGGCTGCTTAGAGAGAATGGCAACGAAGCTCAATCGTCATTGTGTAAAAGCATGCTGCTAGTAGTTAAATGTGGAAGTACATTGCTTACAAGCCAAGTGACAATGGGGAACCCAAATACATTGCAGCGCCAGTTTGTAAAATGTGTTTCAAAGTTTGTCTCACAAATGGGGCAATATGCATTGAAGATTAATTGCCACAGCAGCCCACTATTACATCCGCTTAGCCACGAATTAACGTGTGTTCCCATCCTGTGAATAAATATAATATTTTAGGCAATATCGGGCCTACTGAAAAACAAGCATGCCTTGCTATGTGTTCTTCAATCACTTTAGGCATTATAGGATAATACTCAGTGCAACCTCCATTTGCCAAGAAATCAGCTCTAAGTAATAAATGAAGAAGGTACCAGTAATTATGGCACGCATTTGAGAAAAATATTTTATTCATGATTAATATTTTTATTCATTGGTTTAGTTCACTTAAGTCTTACACCTTTGGTAATATTTTGAATGAAAGATCAAGAAGATAAAGGGCCCTATTTTGCACCCGGCGCAATGCAGTGCAAAGTCTGAACGCAGGTGTCTTTGCTAGTTTAAGACCGACGCAGTTGTCAATTTCTGTCAGGCGCCCGTGTTGTTTAAATAGCAAATGCACCTGCGCCCATTTTTGCGCCCATGGGAGTGCTGGTCTAACAGGGAGGTGTGTTCAGGATAATTCTGGGTGTATTGCTATCTTGGAGGCAGGCATCGGAAAGTGATCGCGCCATTGACCAACAAAAACCTGGTCTAAAGTCAATGGCGCAGCACGTCATAGTTATTTTATCAGCAAATTAGTCAAATACACCTATGGCATAGGCACAGTGCGTGCACACTATGCTTGTTGCACACACACAGGGAAGCGCAGCAGCACACGAACATGCAAAATAATAAAAATAAAAATATCATAATAGCAATGCGCGAAAGGTACAAACGCGCCTGGCTCTTAAAGGGAATGGGAGATGAATCTCTGATTGGTTTATTGCATGTTACGACCAAAACACGCCTATAAATAATGAAGACACTTAGTAAAACCCTTTTAGACCTTTTTATCCGCTGTCAAAATAGCAAAAGTTGATTTGGACACGACCAAAACGCACTTGCGCCATGCTCTTCACGCCATGTGCTTAGATCGTTAAAATAGGGCCCAAAGTGTTTTTTCACAGCGAGTTTTGCTCACATATTAGTTGAGCGGTAGTCCATAGTCTCATTTATGAAATGAAAATAAGGCAGGTACAACAAACAGGTACAAAAATCACTTGAATAAATGGGAAACAAAGGTGCGCAAACAAAAAAGCAAAACACAACAAGCAAACAGCTACATGGAAACAATGACCAACAAAGACCAGCACAAATCCAGGGACTAAATACAAGTATTGATGATGGAATGTGTAACAGGTGTGAACGTTAAACCAGAAACAAGTTTGGTGATTCGATGATCAAATAATTGAGCTGCGCATATAAGAATTCAGTTAATTAGGGTATTGATAACCCTCTGCCAAGCCCTGAGCCGTGACAATTGGCTTGCCTGGTTAAACAAATAAAATGGTGACAAAATGAAATGTTGAACCCACTTTAGAAATGTTTATTTTTAGATTGCTCAATGGAAAATTGCTATATGAAAGCCATTTGATTTGATCAAACTTTGTATTATATGAAGTTGTATTAGACTTGATTAAACAGAAATACAGCTGATAAAAAATGTTATTCTCTTTTTCTCACCAGAAAATAATGCATACAGCTTTGGACGAACCACAATAGCAAACCTGAAATCTGGGTTGGTATATTTTTTTATTATTTGGTAAATTGTTCAGTGATTAAACCAATGGGATTGTTTAAACAAAGATATATAATATGGGTAAATCCCAACTGGGCATCATGATCAGGTCATTTAACATAGAATTGGTTGATTTTTCTGTTTACAAATTTTTAACAAATTTAAAAACAACCATATTTATCATTAACTGTCTGTGATCTGCTTATATTATATGCAATAGCTTGATATGTTGAAGGAAAAACCATGTTTTTTAATTGTAAATGTACTTGAACTTCCTTACCAGATCAAATTGATTTTTTTTTTTAAATCTCTTCTTTTTTTCAGGACTAATCTCTTATGGCTCCATACTTCGTTTGCATTCATGTACCTGCTTATGACTGTATACAGCATGAGACGACACACATCCAAAATGCATTACAAAGAGGATGACCTGGTATTGGTTTCTGTTATTATTATTTATATTTTTATCCATGTTAGTCTAGTCTGTATGACGGGAATATCCACTTAATCAGTGCACATAAGGGAACATTTAGCCATTCTTACAGATACCTAGTTGATGCCCCAAACAATTTTCATTCACAGGTGTTTATTGCCACCAAAAGATTGAACATTTATTTAGGAATGAATAAGGCACAGTCATTTGAATACAACTATCCCACATTAACCTTCATTGTATAATTGTATCAATTACATTTACATTTCAGTCATTTAGCAGACACTTATCCAGAGTGACTTATAGTAAGTACAGGGACATTTTACTAGAGCAACTTAGGGTTAAGTGCCTTGCACACAGACGCAATGACACTTGTCACATTTGGGATTTGAACCTGCAACCTTCCAACTACAAATCTGACACCCACTGAGCCATCCGATACCCTGTTGATTTGTTGCCTTTCATTTAATTTGTACAGATTTTTTTAATAGATGTTAGACGGCGACAAACTATTAATATAGATTGCAAACTATAAATCTAAGTTAAGGAGCTTCATGCTTTTTCGACATTATAAAGTTGCAACAGTGGGTAATTAGGATGGTTGTTTATGCAATAAAACAATGGGTCAGTAGTCAAACTGGGTCATTAATGATCAGTATCTCGGTGTTACTACATACATATGCATGTTTCTTTTTATAAAGGAAGTCCTGATAAGACTAAAATATATAATCATTAAAATCTCAGCCAGAATGATGTTTTCCAAGGACAGATCAACGGAAAATGGAAATTACTTAATGCAAACTTAAATTGGGGGGTCAAGTACATGCATAGACAAAAGTAAAACATAAAGCTAGATGAACTTCCCTTTTAATATTTACTTTACAAAAGTCTTTGGAATGTGGAGGGTCCGTGTAGCGTAGTGGGCTAAGTCGCTGCCTTGCAAGACAAACTACGGCCTGAATAGTCAGTGGTTCACTTTGACTATGGCTTCTCCAACTGCACAAGGAAGTGCAAAGTGGCATCGTCCTGCCCGGGATTTGGGATAGATAAGTCAAAATATCTATCTTGCCACATCACCCTCCAGCAACTCCTTATGTACAGATGGGGCGCCTGTATGTTCAGTCACTGAAGTATAGGTAGTGAGTGTCAATCATCACACGATCTGACTAAAGGCTTCCGTGTTGGATAAGCAGTACTAAAAGAATCGTCTAGCTCGCCAACATGTGTTTTGAGGAAGCATGTGAGCGCTCTTCACCATCCTGCATCTGTTGTGTGGGGGTTGCGGTGCGACTGATGTGGCAGGGAGGGGAGAAAATGGGAGAAAAAAAAAGACAAAAAAATAGAAAACAAAATATTTGGAATGTAATACATCTCATGAATAGCAGTTTTGGTTATTTGATGTGTTAATTTAGGCAGTCATTTAGGCATCTTCTCTTTTGCAGGTGAAACGCACTTTATTCATTAATGGGATCTCCAAGTATGCTGAAGAGGTTCACATAAAGGAACACTTTGAGTAAGCATTTCTTTGGTTTAATGTATTGTTATATGTCATCAAGTCATTGTCTTGCAACTGCATGCACATTACATTTTATTATTATTATTATTTTATTATTTTTGTGGGAAATGCTGAAGTAGGTTATGATGTTATTGTCAGCATGTTGAACCAGTCAGGCTCTTTTCTTTATCTATCCCATTCTCTTTAGAATGCAGTTGTTTAAAATTAAATGTAGAATAGTGCAGTAGACCCAGAAAGTGTTTATGCCTTTACCAGACACGGTATATTACAACTGCAATTTAAATTTATTTTTAAAATAGATGGACTATTCCTGTTGAATTATGAAAAAATGCACTTATGTGAAGTTCGTCATTTTAAAAATATAGTTAATTGTTGAAAAACAATGTATCAACAATAGACAACATTGCATTAAATTGCCAAATGTCAGCTTTAATGTTTAGACATCTGTTTGCCCATATAGTGCAGCTGTCTTAGACATCAAAAATGATATGGACCAAATCACTTACTATTAAAGTGGTCAATGAATATATATTAAAATTGAAGTTTCAAATTTGAAAAAGCATATCAATTACAGGCTACAGTCATGACATTTTACACATTTGCATTTGCAAAAGGAACCTATAATCTTGGCCCATCACATTATGCAGATGTTGACTGACTGCTCTCTCATTAATACACAAGAAAACACAAAATAAAGTAATTGTGATGTTGCATAATTCTTGGTAGGACAACATGTTGTATTGCTTTGATGAAATATTACTTACTGCTTTGTTTAGAGCTATGGCATAAGAGTTTCACTGTCCATGAAATGACATTTTAGTGTCTGTGCATGTGACAGGTAATCAGACAAGCAGTCAAACCAAATGGCTTTAATGTTTACTATTCTGTTTGGTTCTCTTCATGACACACAGACAAGCCTATGAAAATTGCATTGTGTTGGAGGCTCGAGTCTGTTACAATGTGGCAAAACTCATGTCCCTGAATGCTGAAAGGTGAGACCTTAACCTGCCGTTCTCCTATTGTATTCATTCTTACTTTAAGGCACAGCATTTCATCAACTTACAACAACATTACTCTACATGCAATGGCAAAGCTTGACAGAACTGTAGGTACTGTAGAACTCTTGTATATGTTGTCCTTTTTTTCAGCTGAATTTAGAGATATTACTTAATCATCAGCTGTTGTTGCAAAGCTTATACAGATACTCAGTTCAAATAACCACAAAAAGTATTGCATTTCAAGTTGAGCAAGTCTATTTGAAAAACTCCCTTGAACTCCTTAGAGATTGAAACAACTAAGAAGGAAGGTAAAGAGTAGCTGTTCTCAGAGGGTTTCTTATCCTATTATCCTATTTACTGATTATAAATGTTATTGTAACCTGTTTTTGGGCAAATTGCATTATGTGAATGATATGGAATGCCTACTCATAAAACTGTTAACATAAGGGCTATAGTCAAGGCAAGTGAAAGGTTAATTAAATTACATTGCATTAAGACATTATTTAAATGTAGTCACAGTTATCATGGGCAGTGTGTTGTAAAGACATAGTACCTGTGTACGATATCAGACGAGGGAGGCTTGTTTGTTTTTTGGGGATAATAAGTTCTGATTACGTTTTTATGTCTCTATAGAGGATGTCCTATCACTCATTGTCTGATGCTAGATCTTATATCCAGGAGCAAGTGAAATCTACTATGCTACTTTGTCTGATGCTAGATCTTATATCCAGGAGCAAGTGAAATCTACTATGCTACTTTGTCTGATGCTAGATCTTATATCCAGGAGCAAGTGAAATCTACTATGCTACTTTGTCTGATGCTAGATCTTATATCCAGGAGCAAGTGAAATCTACTATGCTACTTTGTCGGTTGCAAATGTTAGGGGTTGGAATACACTAACCTCAAAGACTTATTTTGTTTGTGTGAGCGTGCATTTGCGCCGTTTGAAGTTTCAAATGAGATTGTCTGAACACAGAATGCCACCAATCCTATGTAGTGTAAGCATAGTTCTCAGCAGGATGTGTGTGTTGCTTCACAGGAAGAAGACTGAGCGCAGTTTAAAGTTCTTCACGGATCTCATGGCCAAAGAGCATGTTCCCACTATGATCCACCCTAAACCCTGTGGCCACCTCTGCTGCTGCATCATCAAAGGCTGTGAGCAGGTTAGACACCCAGAACACATCTTCAGGACCCTTTGCCTTTCATGTTGACGTATTTTAATGTACATTAAATGGATGGGTGAATGTAAGCTGATCAAAGACTGTAATGATATCACTAAATGTAACTACTGTGCAATGTCTTGTTTATTTTGTTCCATGTTTTATTTAATCAGAGTGGGTAAGTGAACAAATACCTAAATGAGGATGTATGATTGTATTTCAGGAAGAGGCAGTGAGCTTCTATACCAAACGGGAGGCACAACTGAAAGAGGAGTATAGATTGGAGAAAGAGAAGGTGAACACCAAACCTCTTGGCATGGCTTTTGTCACTTTCCAGAATGAGGCCATGACTGCAATGTGAGTATCTTTAAAAAAATCTAATTTTTTAATAAACAATACAAATAATGACTAATTGCTATCATGTTTTCAATCAAAACATAAGTGAATCCAAAGTTACTCCACCAAATGCCCCTGAGTGAAAACGTTGAAAACAAGTTTAAGCAGCTGAGTCTAAGTTCTTTCTGTAGTTGTTGTTTAATCTCAAGTTTAAGCAGCTGAGTCCAAGTTATTTCTGTAGTTGTTGTTTAATCTCAAGTTTAAGCAGCTGAGTCCAAGTTATTTCTGTAGTTGTTGTTTTAATCTCAAGTTTAAGCAGCTGAGTCCAAGTTATTTCTGTAGTTGTTGTTTAATCTCAAATTTAAACAGCTGAGTCCAAGTTATTTCTGAGGTTAGTTTAATCTCTCACATCGTTGGAGAGGAATGTTTTCCCACCACTCCATGCAGCATTATTGTAACCAAAAGACGTGTATGTGTTTTCAAACAAGAGCTGCTGATTTCTAGTCAAATCATGGGTTTAGGTCTGGACAATAAACTCATAAAAAAGTAATTTTGATGTTGCCCTGCGTGGTTATTATTATATATGATATACCGTAGTGCATAGAAGATGCAGTGGTGGGTGTTATATGGAGTGTTGGTGACAAAACGGATGGCGCTCTGGTATACTACATTTAATTTCCTAAGGACAGTGTTTTTAGTCAGTTCTGTAAATGACATCACTAAAGTGTAGTATTAGAAGGATGGTTATTTTCACAAGGGCTTGTTTGGCAGGAAGAGTAAAGGAGGCCTTGTTATGGAATAGGAAGCCAATTCTAGATTTAATTTTGAAGTGGAGATGGTTAGTGTGTGTCTGTACGGAGAGTAAAGAGTCTAACCAGACCCCTAGGTATTTGTAGTTGTCCAGATATTCTTATTGAGTCCCTTCCAGATTGGTGATGCTTGTTGGATAGGCAGGTGCAGAGTGTGATCAGTTGAAGAGCATGCATTCAGTTTTATTAGAGTTTAAAAGCAATTGGAGGCTACAGAAGGAGTGTTGTATGTCATTGAAGCTCTTTTAGAGATTTTGATCAGATAGAGAATGATGTCATCTGCATAGAGGTGGATCAGAGAGTCACAACACTACAAATTGACCCTAAGTACAGAGCCAAGATAACAAATGTGTGGCTAGAGGACAACTCTGTGAATGTCGTTGAAAGGCCCAGCCAGAGCCCAGACTTGAACCTGATTGAACATTTCTGGAGAGATCTGAAAATCCCTGTGCATCAACACTCCCCATCCAACCTGATGGAGCTTGAGAGGTCCTGCGAAGAAGAATAGGATTATCTACCCAAACATAGTTGTGCCACGCTTGTAGCATCATACCCAAAAAGACTTGAGGCTGTAAATGCTGCCAAAGGTGATTCAACAAAGTATTGAGCAGAGGCCGTACATTCTCATGTACATGTGCTTTTTATTTTTTATTTTTAATAAATTTGCTAAGAATTCAAACACACTACTTTCACATTGTCAATATAGGGTATTTCTTTGTATAATTTTGAGGCAAATAATGAATTTTATCTATTTCGAAGTAAGGGTGTAACAACAAAATGTGGAAAAAGTGAAGCGCTGTGAATACTTTCTCGATGTACTGTAGACTGCTGCACAGTAGTGTCTTTGGTCAATGGCTGTTATGATGTCATTAAGGACCTTGAAACTGGCAGAGGAAACCGGATTGCATATCAGAGAGCCTGAGGTGGGACTCAAAATTGTTTATTATCTGTTAATTGACTTGGCTTTCGAAGAATTTAGAGAGGCAGGGCAGGATGGAGGTCTGTAGCAGTTTGGGTCTGAACTGTCACCCCCTTTGAATTACTGCAGCAGCTTTCCAGTCTTTAGGTATCTCTGATGAAGCAAAGGAGAGGTTGAAACGGCTAGTGATGTGAGAGGCAATGATTGCTGCAGAAGGTTTTAGAAAGGGTCCAGATTGTCTAGTCCAGCTGATTTGCAGTTCCATAGAAATGTGAGGTAGGTTATCTACAGAATGTGTTTGGTTGTAGTCATTACATTTAAAGGTGTCACGTCTATTTACTCAGATTAAGGAAGCAATTCACTTTTTCAGACATGAATGGTTTTGTCAACACATTGTTCAATAAATTTAAAAAAAAAAATATATTATTAAAAATAATCAGATAAAAGTACTTTTACCTGGCCTGTAATTATTTGATCAGCGTATGTTACTTTTGTTTGTAATCCATTTACAATTTTCCAGAATCCTTAAGGACTTCAATGCCTGCCAATGTCATGGATGCACATGTCGCCAGGAGCCTAAGTCTTCTCAGTTTAGTGAAAGTCTTCATGTCTACGACTGGAGTGTCAACTACGCCCCTGACCCTCAAAACGTGCGCTGGTAAGATACAGAACTCAAAAAATAAATACAAATAAAGCTTGTCCTGAGTCCGGCACAGAAAATGTCATTCAAATTCAGAAATGAAAAATAGAAAACATCCTCTTTAAACTGAGCTATTTGATTTACTAATCAACATTGATATGTGATATGTCAACACAATTGAAAAACTTGCTAATTTGAATTTTGCGGTAGAACTCGGCTTCCTCTTTATTGGTCCATGCAATACCATAAGGTTCAGGATTCATAGCAAAGATAGGTACCACCCCCTAGCGACACTTCTGTGGGAAAAACGTTAATAATCAAACACTAGAAAAAGCTACTGTACAACCCTAGTATGTTAAGCATACTGACTCGGATAATAGTAGTAGAAATGTCAGTGCCTCGTGGAGCACCGTAATACTTGTCAAAGTGTCAATTCATTCAGACCAACACAACACTGAGGAACAATAACATTGAAAAACTACCGTATGGGAGGGTCTTGTTAAATACATCTCTGGGGACTTGCCCAGACCAAGAAACACAGCATAAACAATCTAGTTCTCTAAAGAGAGGAACAATCTTGACACCTTGTACATTCATAAATCCATTTCTGAGAAGACATTCTAGGGCAAAAAAAATCAAGGACAACCATGAGAAACCACTAGATTTATTTGTAGGACAATCGGAATGACACTGACTGACATTTTACAACACAAAACAATACATGACTTCATAGTGTGATATAGGACTGTGTATTTTTCCCTGTGAAAATTCAAATCAGCATTGAGAGTAATGGAAATGTGTGGCATTTTATGTGGATTTCTGAATAATATTTAAAGAAGTTAAAATAACAAAATAATATTTCTGCAAAGAGATTGATCACCCTGCACTAAAACAGGTTATGTTTTTGGAGGGTGGGGGATGGCTGGGTTTTTTAAAAGGTATCGGGAAATGGTAAATATATGTAGGCTACTATACATACAGTGTTTAATTACGTATTTATATGTCCCCCAAACTTTGTCACACTGGTCCTCAAGACCTGAGTGTATGCCAATATGTATTTTACAGTGATGTTCATCATGGTTTACAAGTATTTTACAATAATTAACAAAGGATTCAACATACAATTTTTGTATATTTTGGCTCTATATGACATCATGCATGTCACAAAAGTTTGAATTGATTTATTCTTGTACCCAAGAGTCGTCTGAATCCAGAACTGTAAGGCACTTCACTGTAGGACATAGTATGACCCTTTCAGAAGCCAAATATCCACAAAGTGCCAGGTGGACTTCAACCCCCTTAGACCTTGAAGGGTTCGTTATATTTGAAAAAAGTAATTAATTTCCATATGCACTGTTGTCTTGATTCGCTGGTGTCTGCAAACAGTAGTGATTAAATTAAAACAAGGAAATAGCATTACAAAACAAACCATTTATTTTCTGTAGGCTACACAATTAACTTTGTAGGCAATGGGAGTCATTTAGTAAAATAACTTTTCCTATTTTTAATGCATCGCTAACATGCGGCCCTTCACTTAGTTTAAAAAGTTCAATGTGGCCGTCAAGCAAAAAACATCAATATGGTGTAACACTATGGCTCGGTCAGTATGATTATCTTCAAATGTAAAATAAATGAAATATGTAATGTTTTAATGATGTCAAGAATTAGCATTTTTATAACATTCCTTCATGAGTGGTCTAGTAGTGCCTCCATTTATTCCCTATTGTCCTATTTCCTCTCAATCTTATTTAATTGCAAAGCTTGTGTATCATTGTGTATTGTGCTCTTCTTTGTTGTTCTCCCGAGAAGATCTTTGGTTCCTGTAGTCTGCTCGAAAAAGGTTTTGAGTTCCTCATAGCATCTGTTTACAAATTCCTCGTGATGGTAATGGCTCTTTTCTCGGACACCTCCTGCAGTCTCCATTCAATGGACAGGGTTGGGGATGATGTTGCAGGGGCATTGTCAAGTGACCCCCAGGTGCGGAAGTTGAGGTGCATTGTGGTGTAGAAATCTCCCCACATTTTAAGATCCATGCAGGTTTTAGTATCAAAGTTCTTCCTTGGTTCTGCAATCACACCTTGTTGGACTTAGGGCTGGGCATCGTTCAAAATCTTCTGATCCGGTGCCAATTTCGATACCTCAGTTTCGATACCGGTTCCTTAACGGTACTTTTTTCGAAACCATATATTTTTAAATACATTTTAACATCAACAAAATACAGTAAACCAACTAGCAGCACAAGCTAACATCATACATAGAGTAGTCAACGTTATGGGGAGCATAATTGAGTTTCGATTCGCGATCGAAATGAGCGCAACAACGGCAGTAGTAAACCTGTGTTTGCTTTGAGTAGTGAAATTAAACTTATCTGTCAAGTATTTCTAAAATGTGTGACCTTACTGTTACGTTGGTAAAAGAAAGATGTTGCCTGGTCAAAGAGTAACGTTATGAACGGTATACGACTGCGAGTATCTTCAGAAATCCTCTGCGTGGTGGGTGGTGTCTCGTTCACATGACGTGTTTTAAGTTGGGTTAGATAGCCAATCGCCAATGTCTTTATTTCGTTACACGCAAGTATGCTACATGATTATTGGCTCACAGACACGTTTGGAACCGAAATTTGGCATCAAAATAATTTTTCGATCATCGGTAGTATCAGAGTATTTCGGTCGGTGCCATTAAAGTATTGATGTTTGGTGCCCAGCCCTAGTTGGACTGGTCCCTGAGTCTCTGTGGTCCCTGAGTCTCAGTATTGATGTTTGGTGCCCAGCCCTAGTTGGACTGGTCCCTGAGTCTCTGTGGTCCCTGAGTCTCAGTATTGATGTTTGGTGCCCAGCCCTAGTTGGACTGGTCCCTGAGTCTCTGTGGTCCCTGAGTCTCTGTGGTCCCTGAGTCTCAGTATTGATGTTTGGTGCCCAGCCCTAGTTGGACTGGTCCCTGAGTCTCTGTCATCAGATTCCCTATTCACTGGAGTAACAAAGCTCTCAAACAGATTAAAAGGACATTGCATAATCAGATGAATCATACCATAATGTTTGTGGGCCCAAGTGCATCTCTCATTTTTCCTATGATGTTAGTACTCACAGCCCTCCCATACTTGCTAATTTGTAATCTAATGCCATCTTTTTTATCAATAAGGTTATTTTATATCTCTTTTGGTTTTCAGTGATCAATTTAAATCCTACTATCATGTCATTCACAAATCCCTTTAGGGTGTAAGTGATATTATCTATGTGTTCAACCAAGAACATTACATTGTACTGTGGAAATAATACAATACCCCAATTTTCTCCCAATGTGCTTCTCCAGTGGAGTGTTTTTAGGATCTCTGTAACTCGCTTCATTCTCTGTAGATGTGATTGGGAAGTGCTTTTAATTGGTCGGGAGACATTAGTGATAAGGGCACTTTCCAAATGACTCTGAATTTACTAGATAACAACATTCTGCTTACTTAGGTAGCTGCAGGTAGGCCTTATCTCTACAAACCCACATCATGACACCTATATGTTTGGACTTCCCTCTCTAAAACTAACTATCAGAGTGTAATTTGCTAACACTTCAATATAGTTACCTGCACATCAATGCACTTCAAGGGCTTGTAATTACAATTAATCCACAACCCTTTATACTCCTCTATTTTGTGCATACATTACCCTTTTATACCATTTTGACATCCGTAGATAATGTCTGGATCTGTCCTGAGTTGTAATGCCTGTGTGTGCAGGAATGAGTCATGGGCAGCTGCATGTATGGCTGTATTTATTGAAATAGCCACTATGGAATAAATCGAGCGCTATACAGGTTTTTCAGTCAAAAAAAACAACAGTCACACCCAAAAAAAATGCATGCTTACTAAGGCTGAAATAAATGAAATATCGTCTACGCAGGACGGAGAAGGAACAGTCCAACCTCGCCTCAAAGGACGGTCTCACAGTTTAGCTGAAGTATATAGTCTACGGATGTACATAGCGAACATACACCACAACAGGGATACATCAACATACACTAATGCACGCTGAGCTTCAAACACCCAGAGCTTATAAAATGGGGTAAATTAGATGATGAAGCCCAGCCAGGCACACGGGTGGAGTTGGGACGGTGGTGTCAATAAGCCGGTGACGTTGACCTCCTGACTTCTTGCTCGCTAGCAGGGGGGGTAAAAGACTGGGAAACTGTTGTCTACTCTTTATCCCCTGTAATACTGTAAGAGATTAAATAATATTAATTCACAATTTCATGGCTGTAGTCTTACAGCTAATATGGTATCCTAGCTGGACAGGGGGTACTGTATAAGCAAAGCATTAGGATAGGATGTCATTATTGCCTGCTCTCTTCCAGGCTAACTTCTCTCCCCTACTTATTCAGATGAAGACTGATTTTCAGAGATGTGGTAACTTAGCTCTATCAATGATAGGATAAGATTAATGTGGTAAAAATGAATAGCTTGCCCAAGTTTTTTCACTTTGTTTTTACCCATATCTTTCTTTAAGTCAATCAACCAGGCTGTTACTTAATTTTTCCGGTGAGCAAATTTACCCAGGGTCAGCAGGTCGTTACTTTAGTAAATTTAGTGGAGGGTTTGCACTTCCAATTTCTTTGTTATTGTTGGGCTGCCAACTTAGAGAAACATATTGGTGTCAGTTAGATGGTTTGTCTTCCACCTCTACTTTTCTTCCTGCACTAATGCGGTTCGTTTCACTGGCAATCTTGTAGTGTTCTATCAACACTTAAAATCTGGTACCAGTTTTGTCACCATTTATCATTTTTCTCTGTATCCATTTTTGGCCAAATTGATAACAATTGTATATTTATTCCATCTGTTGTCAATAACGCCTTCTCACTATGGAAAAAGAAAGGGATAAAATCCTTCCATGATCTATACGAAAATGGTGTATCTTCTTATTTGGTGGAGAACAGAAGCCTAACCAATAATACAGTGCACACATAACTACACATGACACAGCCTCCTTAAGACCGTGACACGTTTTACCAATGCCCCAAATTGACAAACTACTGGAATTCTATATTTCAAATTCTATCTGAAACACTAAAAACCCAACTGCACCTATGCCCCCTGATAGCTGTGTTTGGGATCCCAGATGATGCTCTCTTTTGAGCAATATAAATTTTGATCTCATTGCCTTTACATCTTTCCTAGCCCGACGCAGGATCCTTTTGTTGTGGATGTTCTGCCATCCACCCTTAGCTTCTCACTGGCTGGGGGATGTCGTTACTCCACTGCAAATTGAGAAGATTAAATATTCACTTAGAGGCTCACAACATTCTTCCACCATTTCCTGTTACCGTTATGGTATTGTTGTCATGTCGAATGCTGTTTTTCACGTTGTCCAATCCTCCAGTGTGCTGCTTCCACTTTTTCAGCCTCCTCGTTCCCGGGCCTCTGTGTTACTGAAAGGCTGAGCATAATGCTGCTTCAACTATTTGTGCTGTTCTGTCAGTTTTTTCTAGAGACCGGAATGGTTTGTTTGTGCCTTTTACTTGTCCTCTGAATGACATTTTTTACTTGTCCTTTTACTTGTCCTTGAATTATTTTATCTTCTCTCCCTTCTTCTTGGTCAGATGTTATAGCACGTATACAACACAATGGACAGTGGTGGGCAGTGGGGCTCGTTTATGCTTTGTACTTCTTCAGTTTACCTGGGTTTCCATTTTTTGTCAGGTTCAATTGCGTTGTCAGCAACCCTTGTTGTTGTGTAGAGAAGAACGTATTCTACACAACAGTCCACATCTGTAAGTGCTTCAGTGTTGTCGTTTGACATCTTGTTTTGCTGCTATAGCTAAAATGACTACAGTCTGAGGTCTCTGGTCCCCACCCTTGTGTTGGTAGCCGGTAGATCTGTGCTCTATGTCACTTCCTCTTTGCTGACATAGAGTTACTTATTTTATTTATCACATCTGCATAACTTATTTTTCCCTTGCGGGTCTCGTTTCTTTTAATAATGTTACTAAAATATGTGTACATCTTCTTTAATGTTGACAGTCCCAATCACTTTATCTCAATATTCTGAGTACTCCATGTCCATATCTCTTTCATACGTTCTCTCTCTTTTTGTACTCTGACAGCATCTGAAACACTCACACTTTCTTTCACTTTCATACCATAAACATTTACTACCACTCTCATTCCGTCCTTAACAATGGCTTTCTCTTGCACCATCCAGAACAACAGTTTTCTTTCACACTTTATACTTAATTATAGTTATGACACCCTATGATAATTTATCCTTATGCATTTTTTTATAGTATGTACATTAATTATCATTGGTCTCCTTGATTCAACTCACCACTCCTAGGACGTCACCCTGCGGAGACGTAGATGCCTCCTTGTCGACAGGCAGGGACGACGATCATTTAAAACAAGATCTTTGTTTTAACAGGTATCTGCATTTATTACCTTGTTCATATGTGTACACGTCTGGTCAGAAGTCCCCCGTCTGCTGGCAATTGTGGCCCCAGCATGGACATTCTGGTTGGCTCCAAGGGTTGTGGAAAACCACTTCTAAACCTTTTTTTTGGGCTCGATGAGAGGGTGGTCAATGAATCTTTGAGACAAAACTCTCACTCAGGAGACCAAGTTTTTTCGTTGATTATTTTAGCAAGCTTGCAAAGGCATCGAAGTTTAAACCACTCCACAGGAATGGCTGAAAATGGATCCAAAATGGCATACATCGTTGAACCCAACATGCTAGGAAAGGAAAAATGGTGTGCCCCAAATGGCATACACAATTGAAACCCCTAACGAGAAAGGAACCAATGTGCGCACTTAATTAATCTAAGGGACTATCTTTATTGCTCAGGCATATGCACAGGTTGGTAAATCTCCCAAATGTATGTGCGTTTCCGTAGATCTGGGTACGTGTCTGTGTGTCCGCCTGTTTTACCCCTGAGGTGTGTGTGTGTGATATGTTCTGCATGTGTGTGTATCTGTGTGGGATGTGTCTTGTCTCCCCTAAGACAGCACGTCTCTTCAATAGCATCTAACGAAACCACATAGTAATATAATTAACTTTAGATCTCTTTAAATTGTAAGCACCATGTTCTCTCTGTGTTCTGATCTGGTTTCAAAATACCCCCTTCACCATCATGTTCCTATCCTTAAATCTGAACTACTTGTAAGTGTGAACCTTCTGTCATCCAACTGTCTGATTAAAGCACATTTATACAAGTTATATTAATTAAACTATTACAGCCTATAATCAGTTAATTTCAATGACTAAGACCTGGATATTCTTCTACAATGACTTGTTCTTAGAAATCTCTTCTGTTCGTGCCATGGTACACTTCCACAAACATTTGTCATTAAGATTATTCTTTTATCCCTGTTCTTTAAATAAACTAGAATTCCCACTCATTCTATTTCAACATCCGATTGATTGAGAACACCTGTCTCTAATTTTACCTTCAAATTAACTGATTATCTTAGAGGTTCACATACTTTTGCCACCAAAATTATATAATAATGGATCACTGTCCTCAATAGATAAATGACCAATTATAATATTTTTGTAATTTTTTAAAATTGGGTTCTCTTTATCTACTTATAATTAAGATTATCTGTTTCCTTGTAAAGGAACAAATGTGGAAAGACACATCTGGCCATGGAACAGCTGAGCAGCCAATTGTCCGAATAATTGTGGACCCTTACAAAGAAGGAGGGGGGACCATATAAAAAATACTGTAATTCCTACTCTGATTAAAAATACTGTAATTCCTACACTGTGCAAAAATACTGTAATTCCTACACTGTTCAAAAATATTGTAATTCCTACACTGTTCAAAAATACTGTAATTCCTACACTGTTCAAAAATACTGTAATTCCTACACTGTTCAAAAATACTGTAATTCCTACACTGTGCAAAAATACTGTAATTCCTACACTGTTCAAAAATACTGTAATTCCTACACTGTGCAAAAATACTGTAATTCCTACACTGTTCAAAAATACTGTAATTCCTACACTGTTCAAAAATACTGT
>JACXGM010001961.1:22126-44142 GCA_016801145.1 Umbra pygmaea | reverse complement strand
TCAGACAATTCCATTTAAACTTTAGACTGAATGTGATATGGGTGTTGAAGGAGGGTGAGCAGTCAAGCCTTATACCAAGATACTTGTATGAGTTGACAAACACAGAGCCATTAATGCCAGGATATCTGGTGTGGAGGTATGGACGAAGTGGTATTTTTAATGACCAGACAGTAGGAAACTGAGTCCAAGAAGACGTATGTAGGGGGAGATGGAGTGGAATAGCAAAGACAGTCAACAAAGTCTGGAGCTTAGACTGCTAAAACTAACACTGAAACAGAATTCCTGCAGATTATACAAATCGTACAGTTTAAGAAGTTTAGAAATGATTAACTAAAAGCTTTCTCTACCCAAAAATACACTAGCTACACATTTTACATGTCCTGCTTCTGGTGATCAAATTAAGAACCCACAACTTTAGTGTAATGTTTTCCCTGTTTTAAAGTCGGAAACCTGTCAACCACCCAACTTAATGAGTGATCTGCCTGATCTGTCCAATCAGATGATGCAGCAGTGGCTTCGTCAGACTATGAAAGCAACTATGAGACCAACCACAGTGACAGCAGTGACTTTGCACACCATGAAGAGGATGGGGAGGGGGCCACGAAGCCCTCAGATACCCAGGAAGGGTGTAGGTCCTTCCAGCCAGAGGGCATCATCCTCCATCCTCTGTTGCCCCCTCCAGAGGTACAGCAAATTAGCTTAAAACAAAACACATGATAAATATAACCAGATCAACAGATTATGAAACTATAGACTAGGGATGCACCAATACCATTTTTTAAGCACGGATTAAGAGTACCAATATTTTTTTTCTGGTACTCACTGATACCTATACAAATTCTCTGTGCTAATTTTTGTGTTTTAATTTCAGATGTTTTATCAGATTACTTGTATTATATGTACTGCACTTTACACCTCCTCTTGATATTAATGCAGAACAAAGCATGAAGTTCGCAATGTGTGGGTTGTTGTCATTCATTTAGAAGTATTTCCACACCGATGAGGCTGATTCTTTCAGTTACGTCACGTGAGGTATTGGTCTTTAATATCGGGGGATTTTTATGAGTACAAGTACAAGTCCATGAGCTTGGTATCAGGCCCGATATATCTGTGCATCCCTACAATGTACTTGGTGTTACACTAGTACAAATTCAGCTAATTTCCAAATTGCACTTGTATTTTACTATTGCCCATAACCACTTTAAAAGAGCCCTGACTCTGACCTCTAGGAGACACAGCCGATCTTGGCCTCGGAACCTCTGGTGATGTTGGAGCTGGATCCTTTGATGTCTCAACTAAACAGCTGGAACTTTCCTATTTTCAACCTGGTGGAGAAAACCCACGGCCGGACAGGATGTATACTCAGTCAGGTAAGAGCAGAAATGCAATTGGCCATTATAACAGGTAACCCTAATTTCTCCCTGGTAACGCACCTACGGTAATGTGCTATTCCATCAAATGAATTGGTTTAAGTCTATTTTGATTGAAACTTGTATTCAATTGATAATTAGGTTAATGTCATTTTTATTGAGTAAGTCTGTAGATAAAGCAATTTGCGATATGTTGGCTCACACTGCCATCTATTGGTTGAAATATGACTTACAACTAATTGATATTGCACAATTGCAAATCAAGACAGCAGTAGCAGTGTTAAAATTGCCATCACTAAATATACTTCATGCATACACAGAATTTTACTTAGTGTAAAAAATATATAGGAATAATATAGGAATATGTGAAACCAATAAAATGGAATAAGTTGTAAGCATAATATGTTACGTTAAAAGGTCAAGAGATGAATGGTGAGTATGCATATGCTTTACATTCATTTACATGTGATGTACACCTATACATATTTACAGTTTATTCACAAAAGTAGATGAGCAGAGCGTTGGGTGCAATACAGTGCAGTTGGTTAATTAGTTAATTAGTGGAGATGGCTTGATGTGGTAAGCATAGCTGCATAGCTGTTATTGATATAAGAAGCAGTTCAGCTGGAGAGATTGTTAGGCCATGACTGAGAAATATGGATTTATATTTCAGGTTTCCTACCACCTTTTTGAGGACACGGGACTGTTTGAGACATTCAAGATTCCTGTCAGAGAGTTCATGAACTACTTCCATGCCCTGGAGAATGGATACCGGGACATCCCATGTGAGCTGACAATACAAGCAATTCCATAAATATAAAATATAAATATAATAATATATAAAAAAATCAGAAACTACCATAATCTGAACTCTGTTACTTAATTACTTATTTTATCCACAAGAGGGATGTATAGGCTTTCACAATGCAATTCCTGTTCACTACCTGTATCTATGCAGTTTGTGAGTTGTCGTTAGCCTCTGGTGCAATATGTTGGTATTACAGCTGGTATTTATTCTCCCTCTCGTAGACCACAACAGAATCCACGCCACTGACGTGCTGCATGCCGTATGGTACTTCACTACCCAGGCCGTGCCAGGCCTGCCCAACCTCCTCACAGGACACGGATCAGACTCTGGTGAGCAAACACACAGTAAAACACATTAGAGCAGTGGTTCCCAAACCTTTGTGTACCCCCAGCAGTGCCACAGTTTAACTGCAGCCCTCAACTAGTTTACCAGATTCATTAATCAAGGACTTGTTGAATCAGGTGTGCTAGCTCAGGGGTAGTTCAAATACAAGGACTGGCTGGGGTTACTCCAGGAGAGGTTTAGGATCCACTGCATTAGAGAACAAGGCCATCATTTTATTCTGTGTCGTGTAAAACATGGTGTTGCACCTTTCATTTGTTATCTAGCTTGTGATGGATCTTGAGGCAATCATATCTTGCTAAGCCTATTATTTTTAAGTTTGATGCTGGGAGTAGCCAAGCCCATTTCCTCATCCCATTTGTTTTCTACATCAAATTCAGGACATCCAATTGTAAGGTGTGTATTTGCGATGCCAGGATTTCAATCCTGCTGGTGGATGAGTTTCTGAAAGCGGGCACATAAAAATGTGTACATTTGAAGGCTATTAATTAAATATTATTGACTTACCTCATTGTGGTTTGTAACTCCTTGGCACCAGTGTGCTTAAGATATATGACCAGAGACTACTGTACGTTCCTCAAGATGACTGTTCCATGTCTGCCTGGAGATGCATTGATGAAAGAGAGCCTTAATTCTAGATTCAGTGTTACAAAATTGGGAAGAAAACACCTTATAGAGGATAAAAAATACATAGTTAATTTAATAAATATGTTACATACTGCAGAGATGGGACCAAGTTATTGTTTTCAAGTCACAAGTCACATTTGGCTGCAACAATGAGACTTCTAATTTTCATGTTACCTTCAAAATAAAGGTCTGCAGAACGTCTATAGTTTTAGTTAGTATTATGTAAGCTACATTTTCAAAGGTAAAATCTATGTGAGGGAAATTATAAATGAGGAAAATTTTCAATTTCAATAATACTTTACATCGGTTAAAGAAAATAATCTCCAAATATAATGAGCACAAGCAAATGAACAACAATAACATAAAAATGATTTTTTACATTATATAATGGTCTTTACATTAACTTAAACTTTAACCATTTCTCAGTGTGCTCCACCTTATAATATTATTTAACCCATGTAAAGTATTATTGAAATATACATTTTTTCTCATTTATAATACCCCCTACGTAGAATTTACCTCTGCAAATGTAGCTTACATAATACAAAGTAAAACTATAGACACTCTGCAGACCTTTATTTTGAAGGCAATATGAAAATTAGAAGTCTTATTGTTGCAACCAAATGTGACTTGTGACTTGAAAACCATGACTTGGTCCCACCTCTGATTTACTGTATATATTATGAGAATGTGGCGTCAAATATTTTTTAGAATGCCCTTTTTCAATAATGGTATGATATTTCAATAATAATAATACATTGTATATACTAATGGCTTTTTCCACCTCAATATGTATTTGATACTATTCTTACCTTCATGACCTGTCATGATAACAACTTATATTTCAATAATACCAAGTGAGCTGTCTTTAGCCACTGGTTGGCTAAACCTGCCATGCTACCACATTTGCTTTCCTGTGGGTGTCCAGAGAGGGCCTTTCAGCATTTCTGGTTGTGCTTGACTTGAGCAAGTTAACATTACCATGACTGGATTCTGTTGTCTTCAATCTGGGCTCAAACAACATCATAAAGGCCAGCTCGGAAAAGTTTAAATGTGATTTTTGGGTAGTAGTTAATTTGCTTTTAGCTAAAAAAATATTGTATCTCATCAACCACCATCACTAGGTTGTGGCATTAACTATTTCAATATTATTTCATGTTCGGTTAAAGGATTACTGCAAGGGCTTGAGGGTAACTTAGACTTTTCAAGAGTTTATAAGTGGAATCTCCATAAGATTTTGGTATCCCAGTTTGATCAAAACTACTTTGTGATTTCTTTTCCCCATTTTTCTCCCCTCAACTCCCCTGCAACTCCCTGGGCAGGAACCCAAAGACACATTTGTTATTATGGAAACGTCACATATATATAATCTACATCGTTCAAGCAACTTTTATGTCTGTGATAAACTAGGTTTATTTGCTGTACACTGTATACCTGCCTCTCCTCCTGGAATCTCCTGCTAAAGACTACCCACTCACAATACATAAATACATATACCTTGTGATCTATGAAAATGCCATGAAATTGTGTAAATTACATGAAATTATGTAAAAGGACATGCAAGTATGACAAAGCCTATGATAATATGTAAAAAACATGACATTATAAAGAGGCCATCATTTTGTGTAGCATCCATGGTTCCAGAACGATTTTCTATCCTAGTCATTAGCCGCTTTCTGACCGGAGGGATTTTGCAGTTCCTAGAACATAATGTTCCTATAACCCTTTTTTTCTTGTGTTCCGACTGGAACAATTCGTGGATTATTAAGTTCCTCGGACTGCAGTTCCTGTAACAATTTTCCCTTTTCCTAGGTCTACCTTCATTGGTCCAATTTACAAGTCACGCCCGTTGTTTCGTTTGCTTTTTGCGCTCTGCTCTTTTATCTTCCATCCTATTACGCTGGTTACCTTTGTCTTCTGTGTTTCCCTGTTAAGTACTCCAGTGTAGTCTTTAAACGCCGCCATTCAAACTCTGTTATGAGGACATATCAACACAACACTCTTTTTTTAATTGTATTGGATGTCGTTTTCTGCCCCGTAATCTGAACAAACAGCAAGCAGCTGTTGGAACATAACACTATTTGGGATGAAAACAACCAGATCATACGCATACATAAGATTATTTACACACTTATCATTAATCATACACCCAGTGTTACTATAACATTCAACTGTGAAAAGTTGTTGTATGTGGCGCTATGCTAAAGTCTAGTGACAATGTTATAAAGATCGTTTTGGTGCTTGCGTCACTCCCTTACCCCTCCTACCTGTTCCTATGGCCACTTGGCCAGTGTGAATGTAAATAGTAAAACCGGTTTTGAGAAAGAGTAGTTAGTAGAACTGTGGACTGTTCCTTTAACTAAGTTCCTGTAACTACTTGGTCGGAAAGCGGCTAGTGACAGTTCCAAAACATCTATGCAGAGCTGTTTCCTAGAAGCATATCTCCTCCAGACACGGTAACACAGCAGATCCAGTGTCAACAGTGTGATCTCTAGATCATTCTGATGTTTACATAACCTGATATCTGTCCGTCTGAATGGAATGGCCTACTCTGAAGGTTAAGGTTTGTCTGCATGCTGTCTGGTTTGCTGTCTGGCTAAACAGTTTGCTGATGATTATTTAATTTCACACATGCCAGTTGGTGTCAACACACGCAAGTGTTCTTGTACTTGTACACACAAACACATGATAACAGTTGAACTTTGAGGGTCTCTCTGGAGAAAGATCAACTTTGTACCAAAGTTCCTGATTGATTACAGCATTTCTATTTATCTTACCCTTTTGTCCATGTGTGTTTGTTGGTGTGTGAATGTCCAGACTCTGACAGTGGGCTCCTCACCCCCAGTCATCCCAGCCAAACAAGCCATACAGGGTTCCTGGTTTCGAAAATGTCTGGCACAGTAGAAGAAGGCTACGGATGTCTGTCTGGACTCATCCCAGCACTAGAGCTCATGGCTCTGTATGTGGCTGCTGCCATGCATGATTATGATCACCCTGGACGAACCAACGCTTTCCTGGTGGCAACCAGCGCTCCTCAGGTATAGACCAAGGGTGGGAAGGAGGAAGCGGATTCTGGATGGATAGGTAGATGTATAGGGTGGGTGAATGGGTTTGGATGGAAGGTCATTATTGTAAATAAGAATCTTTTCTTACGTGACCTTCTAGCTGATATAAAAGAAACTTTGGAAACCATCATTAGTTGTTCACCAATCATACTTTCACAATTCTTGTGTTTTTCCCACATAACTACAGTGATGAAGGGAAAAAATAAGGAGGGATTTTATGACCACTTAGATACTATAATTATAATTAGTGACCTGTTGCTCTCTGCCTCCCTCTGTAGGCTGTGTTATATAACGACCGCTCAGTTTTGGAAAACCACCACGCTGCATCAGCCTGGAACCTGTTCATGTCACAGCCTGAGTACAACTTCCTAGGCAACCTGGATCATGTTGAGTTCAAGCGCTTTCGCTTCCTGGTCATTGAGGCCATCCTCGCCACAGACCTTAAAAAGCACTTTGACTTCCTGGCAGAGTTCAACGCCAAGGTAAACTTTACATTTATGTCTGAAATCTTGGAGTGCCATTCATATTGTATTCAGTTACTTTATTTATATATTTTTATTGTTCTTTATTTTTTCATTGAGACTTCCACATTTCTTTGAGAGACCAGGCCAAATATGTAGCTCCAATATAGGTACATACAGTAGATAGTAACCTCTCACAGTAAGAATAATATAAAAATTCTTAATTGATTGTTTATTGTTCAGAATCGATTCACCTGTTCTAGGTCTGAATCAGTTCCTTACAGAGAGCAATAAAAGCTGTAAACATTCAGGGACTTCATAAGCCTTCTATTTCCTGTATTCTCCTAGGTAGGCGATGATGGCTGCTCTGGCATTGACTGGTCCAATGAGAATGACCGGTTACTAGTGTGTCAGATGTGCATTAAACTGGCAGACATCAATGGCCCTCTGAAACACAAGGACCTACATTTACAGTGGACGGAGGGGATTGTCAATGAGTTCTACGAACAGGTGAAATCCAAATAAATCACTAACGCGGCAACCTAAACTTATTCGGAACCTAATCACACTATTACATCCTTTCAGTCCCTACTTACTGTTGTTGATTCAAACACAAACTTTTGCATCTACAATAGACAGGGCGTTATTAATGACTTGTACGAACAGCTAACTCAACTACTGTAGGTATAGATCTGCTGAAAAAGGAGCTGAATTGAAATGGTTGTAGATAATTGATCCTGAGAGGGCAAATTAGTTCAAAGGGAATGTAGTACCTGAAATGGCCTATTACTCTGATTCATTAAGTCAATCTACATTTCAGCAAGGAATACAGGCACTTATTTAGGGCAAAAAATTTACAAAAAAATAAGATTGGTCTATGAATTATATATTCTTAATCTGATATCCTCCCTGATTTAGAATATACTATTGACAGAGCAAAGTGTGAATTTAGCAGACTAAAAACAGGAAGTAGGGTGCGAGTTTCCCCAAATTAAACTGCAAATGCAACTGATATTAACATCTCCAGTCTAAAAGTTATCCAAACCCTTCATGGCAAGCATCTTTAGTATTTTTGCTCTTATGACCTGCTGCAAACAAGATGCATAGCCAGACACCAGCGTATGGCAGCGTTTCTGAGGAATCTTAGCCCATTCCTCATGAGCAATTCAAAGCCTTCAGTTCAAAAATATTATTGGGTTGTCAAGCTGCATCTGCCTTCTTCAAATCCCACCAAAGATTTTCTATGGGGTTCAAGTCAGGGGACTGTGATGGCCACTGTAGGATCTTCAAGGATTTCTACTGCAACCAAAAGCCTTGGTGGAATTTGAGGATGCTTGGGATCATTGTCCTGTTGGAAGATCCAATGACAGCCAAGCTTCAGCTTCCTCACAGATGGCATGATGTTTTCTACTAGGATTTCCTGATACTTCAATTAATCCTTCTTGCCTTCAACATGCTGCAGTTTTCCTGTGCCAGGGGATGCAAAGCAGCTCCAGAGCATCACCCAGCCACCACCATGCTTGACTGTAAAGTGTTCTTTTCAGCCTATGCTTCATTGTTATTCCTCCAGACATATTGCTGATCCGTCATGCCGAAAAGTTAAATTTTATTTTCACTCCACAGAACAGAATCCCAAAACCTCTGTGGCGTCTTTATATGATTTTGATCATATTAGAGCTGAATTTCCTTGTGCTTTCGGGTCAGCAGTGGTGTACATCCTGGAGGTTTGGCATGAAAACCTTCTGCATTTATACTGCATTCTTTTTTTTTTAACAATCATTGTTAAAACTCAGAACTCAGATATGACATCACTTCCACACTTCAAGCGTTCTGGTATGTTTTGTTCGTCCGAGTCAGAGAAACATGGATGCCACCCAAAAAGGTGCTAGCCGAGTAGCAGGTGCTACAAATAAGTATGTGCTTCACTAACACAGCATCGAGGAAGAACTCCAAGAAGAGGACAGAATACACAGAAGGTATGCTCATATTTCTGTATGTTTGGTCAAGTGAAAACGTTTGAGCCGCGTTGTAGTAGATGACTTTAGGATGCTAGCTAGCAGGAAATGGGCTAAAAATAAACAGTGGCGATGTAGCTAAAGGTGATATTGAACTTTTTGCAGTCTTGCCCTTCTACTGAATGTTTTTGTCATTATAAATAGATGCACTTATAAGCTAAAGGTAATGTTTCAAGCATGTTTTAACTTATGCAAGATGCATAATTTGTTGGGTGAACACAGCAAATAGTAGCAGACACACTGTTACATGAGTTAAAAGACATGTATTAACTGCAGTTTTTTTATCTTTTTCTCAATCACGTAGAGTTGTGGTATCAGCTGTGCTCTGTATGCAGTCCATACAGTAGATCATCCTCAAGTCTGGAACGAAGTGGGATATCGTGCTGGACATGGATGACAATACATTTGCCCCGCATTTCCGGATCAGAAGAGCCAGGTTTGAGCAGCTTGTTCAACTGCTTTAAGAGGGCGGCCTGCAAAGCGAACACAGCCATGGACCCTTGCCTGTTTCCAAAAAGGTCCTAATGTTTCTCTGGTATATGGCCAACCAGAACAGATACAGAAAGGTATCTGATAAATTTAGTGCTTCCCAGTCAGCAACGCACAGAGCTAAGTGCTGACCATCATGTCCGGGATCAGCACAAAGTTTGTATCTTGGCCAAGGGGCTTTGAGAAAAGGATCTCTGGCCTCGATGGAGCCTTTGGTGCGATAGATGGTTGCCATATCAGGGTCTAGAGGCCACCCATCAGAGGAGGAGATTACATCAACAGGAAGTGCTACTACTCTGTCCTCCTCCAGGGTATTGTCAATGATGTAGGCCGCTTCATTGACATCTTTGATGGACCACCAGGCAGGGTGAACGATGCCAGGATGCTGCGGGGCTCCACTTTTTACACAGAATGGCAGGAGAAGATGGGGGAGTATCGTCTGCTCGGGGACAGTGCCTATATTGGTCAGGCGTGCTCCTTCATTAAAACACCAAAGTGTGACAACGGGGCCCTAAGCGATGCTGACCACCAGCAAAATTTCAACATCATTTGGGGGAGGGTCATCATTGAGCAGGGCATTTGGCAGGATGAAGTGCAAGTGGCAGCGCTCAAGAGACCTGCAGGACATCAGGATGGATATTGTGGTAATGATTATCAGGGCTACATGCTTCTTGCACAACCTTGCCCTTGGAGCTGTGAATGGCTGTGATGAACACCCAGAGGGATATCCAAGACAGGAGTAGTGTCAATTTTCTCCCCCTTTAAGTTGTACCTAGAACTAGCATAAACCTAAATCCCACATAGTTAAGAGTGCTATCTATCTAGCCTAACATAACTTTAAAGTATATTATTTCATAGTAGAGTAGAGGGGTGCTACATCATGTGATGTAATACTCATGTATTTCTATTTGTAATACAAAGTGTTAACCTTAACTTAATGCTTCATCGTGTTTCACAGGCCAGTGAGGCGTTTTTTCTAACTGAAAAGACTGTTAACATTCAACCATGACAGACATTATTTTCAATAAATATCTGAGTGATTCAATTTCTGTTTTGTTTTCTCATTTGTATTTATGCTCCCAAAACTTATTTTATATTGAAGTGACATCAATGCAGCATAAATATTCTGACACCACAATTTCACCTGAACACAAAGATGTATGTAGATGAACTGTGCACAACAGGGTGGATGTTCTTTATAAAATAAAATCAGACGGACAATGGATTGAAAAATTGTAAAAATGACCTTATGCCTCAGAGGGTTAATATAGAAACAATCCTTTTTTTAAATGACCTGAAATAATTTAAATTGCACAGAACTGTGCCTTGTTTCCTTTTTTTGGGCCATTCACAAACCACATCCTGGCAGTCTGGGCCACCGAGAAAGAACAACAGAACACAGGATAAGGCACATGAGGCACTAAACTATAAAAAGTGTGTATTAAAAGTGTGTATTAAAATAATTAAAAAAAATATTTAGAAATACAAAAAATATTTCATCTTTTCCACCATCTGTGCAAGCAACCTCTGGTATCCCTCCTGGGATTCCTTCATTTGTGCCAGGGTCTCAGCATGGCGTTTTTGGGAGGCAACATGGGAGACTGCCTCAGACCCCCTACAAAATGCCAACAGGTCATCCTGCCTCTGTCGCTTGCGTGGCCTCCTTGGGGTGTCCGGGGGCATGGTGGTAACAGTGGGAGTAGGAATGCTGGAGGCCGTTTTCTGGTGCAGACATACTGACCTGCAGTGAATCTGGCCTGTGCACATCCAGGGCCATGGCTGTTCCCACAACAGGGAAGTCTAGATCATGGTGACATCCAAAGAGGTCATGCATCTCAGGAAAGAATTGAAATTTACTAGGGTCCCTGCCTGTGGATTAATTGTTGTCCTTAACATTTTTGTAGGCCTCCACCAAAGAGTTCCATTTGCGAGCCACCTTGTCGTGCACAAAGGTCTGTGTGAAATGGGTGGTCAGCTTGCCAGCAATATCCTCCCACAGCAGCTTCTTTGACTTCCTGGCCAGCCTCCGGCATGGTTCAGGTTCTGCAGGGACTTGGGAGGGCCCTTACCCTCTGCCTCTATTAGCAGCTGCATGAGGTCAATTAAGAATAATGGCCCTCATTTATTAAATGTGCGTACGACCTAAAACAGGCGTAGGACGGGCGTACGCAGATTCCTACGCAAAGCAAGGCACTTATCAATTTGAATTGCGTAGGCTGCGATAAAATCTCACGTCTGGTCTGACCTCGTATATGCAAGTTCTCCAGTGTGACTAACGGTGTTCATTGTATAACCACCCAGTTCAGTGAATTGTTGTACCAGCGATCATTGATGAATGTGTGTGCATCGCAACTACCCCATATTGCAAGTAAAATTTCAGAATTATGAATTATTTGTATACAATACTTTGCTATGTAGTATATTTTTTTCCCTTTAACTTCGAGATGTCCTAGAACATGAGGGCTTAATTAGGCAATAGGCATACAACAATTTCAGTCAAAAAATAAAAATAATCATCCACCCTCCTCATCCCGTTGTGACACTTATTTCAATGGTAAGGTAGTTTACAATCAGAATTGATTGGCAATCAGCTGCAGTTACTTCTGTTTAATGTGGTATTGATTGCCATTGGTTAATGTTTACAATAAATCAACTTATCTACAATGAACAGAGAGAGAGAGTTAGATAGAGAATATGGTTGGGAAGCAACATTAAAAAAGGGGCACCAAGCTTCTCGTCAGAAGGACTTGAAGTTTTGCTGGACGAGCTGAGCTTTCACAAGCCTGGCAAGCGCAGGTTTTTGCCGAATAAAACAATTGACATGGACTAAATGGCTCCGCGGCCGGCGCCGTCTTTGATTCAATACAAGGACATGTTGGATCGCTGCCATAGTTGGTCACTTAATGGACACCACCATGCTTACCCATTTATAGATCTTAGCCATTTAGAGCCAAATTGTTTGCCATACTTTAATTACCAAAAGTGATTGCCAATTTAAACGCTTTAATGACATTACGAAATAGCCTAGGCTAATTACCACATATTAGTTCTGATACCAAATAAAGTCAATTTCATAAATAGGCCTGTATTCATTGCAAAAATATTTTATTATTAGTCTTAAAATGTCCATAAAATCATTGTTGAGCCACAACATTGTCAACATACCATAGTTTGACTTGTACTGCACTGCACTTATTTCTAAAGACTGCTGCACAGTAGCGGCGACTAGCGGCTTGAGCTCAAACAACGCTAAGAGAGAGCTTACGAATGGTCCTGACCAACCTTACGAAAGTGTGACTTACAGAAGATATACTTAGAGTACGAACATGTCGGGAACCGTGCCATAAGGTTAAGAGAGAGGTTAAGGAATAGGTTAAGAACTACTTATCGATAAGAACGTTTTGGGGAACCGGGCCCAGACCTGTAACATAATTATGGCATGCGGGGTTCTTCACGATATTGTGCTGGAGAACGGGGTGCCATTCAATAGACATCATTGGGGGCTCTACGAAGGAGACATATATAATTCTGGGGTTCTAACATATTAAGTGCTATCTTTGGGTAAGAAAGCTACTTAAAAAAATACAATGTGGAATGTTTAGCGAAAATAAATAATTCATTTATTTAAATGCACTTCAGGTTCTCGTTTATCGCTTTCAATGACTGTAGCAGTAAACTCAGTCAACACTGCATTTTTCCTTAATCCATTGATGCCTGATTTTAAGCTTCCAAATAAAACCAAGCGGTTGGCCTCCACCTGAGACCTAAGCATCTTTATTTCTACCTCAGAGAAATTAATTATCTTTGCCGGATGTCGCTTATCCATCTCATAAATTCTAAGGGGGAGGCCTATAATCCATGCATATATGTGAGTGTGATATTTAAATTACAATTGATTTCAACCGTCTGATTAATCAACACCCGTTCGTTCGTACGCTGGAGTTGGAGTGATACAAACACACGTAATACTCATTGTAAGATGATTTCTGCGCTCAGATCTACACTGGTTTGTACACACGTTTGATAAATGAGGGCCAATGTTTGGTCCTTCGAGAAGGTCTCATTGGCAACAATTGAGGCAGTGGCATGCAGTGGGGCACTTGAAGGCAGTGGGGCGGTGGGTTCCAACTTGCTAATATCTGAATGAGGAAAGAAAAAGATGTTATCACAGCCCTCAGGATTTAATAAGACTACTGTACAATAATGAGTATTGTTATGCAATATATCTTAGGTCTCTTTCTCCACCACACTCCACTTACAGGTCTGTGACACACACATACTTTATTTTTAACAAGTATGCTTATTAGTATCTCACCTGTGCTTTCAATGCACACCAACTTAACAAAGGTCATGACACCTTGGTCCATGTAGTAACCAGCCACTGGGTTGGCTTGTTGTTGAAACAAGGGCCCAGGAAAGGTACGAGTCCTCCTTGTCCCAGTAAAGCTCCATGTTCCCATCAATAAACACTAAAAATTAACAATGTATATTACACTCTGTGGGCCCTATCTTACACCCAGCGAAATTTACTTTTTACACAAATGCATGTATCATTCCTATCTTACACCCGACGTGTATGGGACTTTTCCCTCCACAGACGCGCGTCGGTAAATTAGGGAATGAACTTGCGTTCGTTGGGCGGTTCAGCGAAAAGAAGAGGCGTGTTCCGGCGCAAACGTTCCCTGGTGCTATCTTGCAGTACCCGAAAACAATTCCGCCACTGACTTTAAACCAGGTTTTTCCTGGTCATCGGCGGAGTTGTTTTCGGGTACTGCAAGATAGCACCAGGGAACGTTTGCGCCGGAACACGCCTCTTGTGTTATTCGTATGCTGTTTTAAGGGCGCATGCTCAACCATAATGTAGCGTGTGCACAACTCATCTCATCTACACAAATGCAGCAGTTCTTTATTATTGCAATACATAATTAGAAGGAAAAATATTACCACACGAGGAATTCATTGTGGTGTCCGAAAATGTGAAAAATAGGTATACATCTAGTGTACACATTTACTCAAATTATTCCTAATAAATTATTTCCACTGATATAGGCTACATCAACCTCAAGGGAACCCATTCAATCAACAAGTATACACACGTAATTTGCGATGCTCATATTAAAATTACCCATGTCTTTACTCAGTATTACTCAGGCTCAAGCCACGACTTCTTTATGGCAACTTTGCCATGAGGAATCCCCCCTTGGATGCGGCATGAAGGGGACAACAGCTATCCGTTAAAGACATGGTTAATGATGACACAATTTATGATGCCAGCAAGTGCGTAAAATGCTGTTTAATCAAAAACACACACAAACACGCAGTGTAGCCTAATTGAACGAACATTTGGCACATTAAAAATGCGCGTCAGGTGTTTGGATAGAACAGGTACACTACTCAAGTCGCAGCATTCTTTGTGGCTTGTTGTATTTTAGGTAACATTTCCATGAATCATGGATGTGTTGATGACATTAATTAGGAAATATTAGAGGACTTCAGGAGACGTGATGTTAAAATGCGTGCCAGCCACTTAAATGCCCAGAAATGCAGAACGGGAGTGGAAAGCTTATTTGACAGAAGAGTAATCTCTGTCTAATGTTATACTACATTGCAAAAATATTACCATGCATTCATAACCTCGTGATTCAGTGAGAGTGAGTCCAAAACATCGGAAAGTAGGCTATGTCTTGTGACATTTCTTTATTTACATTTTGTAAAAAAAAAAATCAATAGAAAATCGCCATTATAATAGCAATCTGCCATGTAACAAGCGTGCCTGCTCTTAAAGGGAATGTGAGATGACGATCTGATTGGTTTATTGCACGTTACGCCCAAACCACACCTATGACTAATGAAGCTACTTTAGACCTACCCATTTTAGATATGCGGGACCCTCCCACAATGTAACTTGTGTTTCGCGTTTGATACTTGCGTTTCGGATCGTTAAAATAGGGCCCTGTATCTTTTAAGCAGTAAGCTAAAATGCAAAGTTATCATTCTATCACACTTTATCACACTGCAAATTCAAATACCAGTTCAACACAGTGCAACATTGAGATTTCGCCCACATAAAGAACTTTTCTATTTGTTGATGTAGGCTACGCATTAAACTACATCAGTTTAAAGTAAATTAGAAGCAAGCCAATCCTACAAGATTCTTGCACTTACATTATAATTTTTTGATTATGATTATTACCCCACCTTATCAAGACACAGCCAGTTTTAGTTTACTTTCTGTTAGCAGTGCTAGCCACGTTTAGCAACACCCGTTAAAAAAAGTCCTCAGTAGCAGCTTTCCGACCAAGTAGTTACAGGAACGTAGTTATGGGAACAGTCCACTTCTAGTTCTACTAACTACTCTCCCCCAAAACCGGTTTTGCTATTTGCATTCGCACTGGTCAAGTGGCCATAGGAACTGGTAGGAGGGCTAAAGGAGTGACGCAAGCACCGCGACAGGCTTTTATAGCGTTGTGACTTTAGTGTAGCGATACAACAATTCACAGTTTAATGTTTGTAACACTGGGTGTATGACTGGAGATAAGTGTGTAAATCTTTTTATGTGATGATCTGGTTGTTTTCAGCCCAAGTAGTGCTGGGTTCCTACCGCGGCTTGCTGTTCTTTCAGATTACGAGGCTGAAAACGACATCCAATACAATTTAATAAAAAGAATGTTGTGTTGATAATGTCCTAATAACGGAGTTTGAACCGCAGCGTTTAAATACTAGGCTGGAGTCATAGAAATTGAGTAGCTACTTAACACAGAAACACAATAGACGAAGGCTCCAGCAGTATTATACGCAACAGACAAACGAAGCGACCGGCGTAATTTATAAGTTGGACCAATCAACGTGGACCTAGGAAAAGGGAAAATGGAAAGACCCTGCTCTGGAGTAGGAGCTAAAAAGGTTATAGGAACGGCGGTGCGAGGAACTATATAATCCCGCAATTTCTTCTATCGGAACACAAGAATAAAAGGGTTATAGGAACGTTATGTTCTAGGAACTGCAAAAATCCCTGCAGTCAGAAAGTGGCTATTGACGTCGCAACACCCGTTTGAAACAAGTCCTTATTGAATATTGCACTCGCAACAAGACCGATTCCCGTACCCACAGGCAACAATACAGATGCAATTAGTTATTGCAGTAATACAAGTGATTAAAATCGTCATATAAACAACTAAAGCGGTCTAAAAACAATAAACACAATGCGTACTTACAAGTCACAAAGGACTCAGCTATCTTGTATTCCTGCTTGGAATTCCTGCTTTGTCAGAGTGAGAACATTTTCAGTGTGGTGCCCGTTGCTAGGCAACATCCTGAGCTCCGACTCGAAAATCCGACTCGGAAAGATGATCGAACACAGCATTAGTACCCACTTTTCTGTGCTCGCTGATACAGTGCCTGTTGCCACCAAGTTTTTCACAACCTGTCTTAGAAATCTGGTTGCAGCCGTTAATAGCTTATTTTTTCTGCCCCATCCAGGTAGTTTAACACCGTTCCCTCAACTTAGCACTTGCAAACTATGTTTCCAACGGTGTCTCACTGTGTATCTTTTTGTATCCTGTTCCTTGTTTATTAAGGGCGATGATCTCGTAAAGTTTTGGATAATTCTTTTGGCTTAGCCATGTTTCTCACATACGCAGTGAAATGTGACACTCAACAAACCCCTAGCCAGTTCAGGTATTTCATGTGTTCCAGCTCAAGCAAACCTGGTGCAACTAATGAAGCCCTTGATTAGTTCCATCAGGTGTGCTTGAGACGGGATTCTTTTCAAGCGGTTGAATAATTTTGAGACTGGAGAAGTCATTATCAGTTGCTTTTTCAGTTGGATTTAGGGAAACCACTTGATGCATTCATTTTGTTGTGCTATTTTAATTGCTTTTGTTTGATTTGTTCATTACAAACAGCTGAAAGTCTTAATATTTTGACAATAAACATGATTTTTGCAATGGGGGATGAATAGTTTTGATTGCAGCTGTAGATGTAGTTCATTGTTTTAAAAAGCAGCTTGATGATTAGCATTATCCCTGCTTTCACTGAATATAGCGCAATTGCATTTCCTGATTCTGCCGAGTACATAACATTGACACATTTCTTTCTGGACTGAGTTACCCCTGATTTGTGAAAATTGATCATATATGCGCACCCAAATCAATGTTGTTGCTTCCTAAGCGTATTGTTAATGTTTTATTAGCCCAGCCTGTAAACTAAAATAAACTAAATATATGCAGGATAATAGTGTTATAGTTTTTTTTCTTGAGCTCTCAGTTTCCTTTGTAACTTAGTTACAAACTTCTCTAACTTCTAGTTCCTACAAAACCTTTAACAGACTAGCATTCCAAAGAGGTACAGTTATATTTGTTCAAATGACATTGACACTACAAAAATAGCAGACAGACCACTTCCTATGGGCATATGGTCCTTCACTGTTCCACTCAGGCTGAAGAGTTATAGGTGCCTAGCAACCAAATTGCTGATCAGTTTGCGAAACTCTGAGTGGTCAAAGCACAATGAGCATGTTGTCTCCAGTCCCCATCCTCAGAATAGGTAGAACTGATGGATACTTCCATTATAGTCAAGGTCCTATGCACTCAAAACACATTTTTGTTAAATTAAGTCATGCACGGCAATTAACTACTAGCCCGTGTAAGTCAATCTGGAAGAGTTAAACATAGCTGATATTCTTAATCAGATATTTCTGTGTGAACCCTAATGTAAGGGTTGTATATTACAAATAGTATTTTAAAACAAAATAGTGAAACATCCAATGTGGGTCTTATAAATACCCAAAAGGGGTTCTTCAATATACAATAAACCTTGTGTTGTGAAAAAAAGCTTTTTGTCATATTCATGTCTGAATTATAACCTTGTATTGATTTCAATAATATTTTGGGGAGGCCATTATTATGTCAGTTCTTCAGTTAGACAGATAGAAACAGGAGATGACAGACAGAAGAAAAATTTGAACAGGTTGAAGTGGGAATTGGAAACCCAACTTCTGGGATAGTAAGAAGGTACAGTGCAAAACATTTGAATACCCCTGGAGAATTTGTAATAGATGTACCATTTTTAAAGCAAACATGAATGAGCAGGCAAAACTATTTGTTTTTATTTCTCATGGGATTCATATTCAACGGTAGGTCATAAAAGAATGTCACAATCCTAAAACAAATCATGGCAAAAAAAAAGATAATTAAAGGACCCTTGTTCAAAAGTCAGCATACCCTGAGTTCTAAATAAGGTGTATTCCCTCCATAGAAATTGAATGATTAGAAATGCCATTCAAATTAAAATCAATGTAGCAGGATGGTCAGAGCGGCAGCCATTTTGTTGTGTATCATTCCAGTGCAAAGCTCTAACGGCCTACTTCCGCATTACACTGATTTGCGGCTAGACGCGGACTCACTAGTTCGTTTTGCAGCAGCAACAGCGTAGTCATGTGCGCTACCTTATCTCTGTGGCCTGACAGTAGGTGGCGGTGTATGCACCTTTCAGATGGTTGCGATCCGGCATTATTTCAATGAAGAAGATATAACACTGCGGCCTGCTTTGTTGGGGGGGGGGGTGCTGTAGTTAATTGCATTATAATTCTATTGGTAAGTCAGCAAAATATATTTAATATATGCTTATATTACAAACTACAGTTAGATCTATAATTTGTCTTGAGAGCTAGATAAGATCTAAATAATCTCAACTGAAAGCTAGCTAAATATAACTTTTTGATAGCTAATGGGAAAAATAGTGAGTACTACACACTTTACGACACACTGGCGCATGTTGTCACTGTGACAACTAACAACAGTCACAATTTTGTTGTGTACTAATCGAATAACCAAGCAAAACAATTAAATGAGGTTTCTATTCATTCCATTTCTATGATTGCCCCCCTTTAGCATCAATTACAGGGTGCAGTCGTTTGTGATAGTTGTCTATGATGATACAAGTTATAAAATACAAAATATATGAGATAAAATGCAAACATATCAGATAAATACGTAGCGGAAACATTTATAGTACTCTCCAGGATGAAGCGGCTGATGACGCCAGCTTTCATCTCCAGGCGGCTTCACGTTCTTCGTTCACAAGACCACTGAACTGTATTGATGCTACATAAAGACTATGGTCACAGTCCACCCATCATATCTTCATTGCTGGACAATAATTGAACACTGATAAACAAAGTGATCTTATTACAATGGGCTGTGTACATTCAGATACCCCACCCGGTACAGCCAGAAGAGGACTGGCCACCCCCTTGAGTCTGGCCTCTCTCCAGGTTTCATCCCAGGTCCCACCTACTAGGGAGTTTTTCCTAGCCACTGTGCATCACTTGTGTTGCTTGTTTTTGGGGGTCTCGTGCCGGGTGTCTGTCAAAGCACTTTGAGACAACTGCTGTTGTAAAAGGGCTTTATAAATAAATTTGATTGATTTATTGATTGGAAGGGGTTGCCAACTGAGAAATTGAACAGCCAATGTTCGTTGGTTTCTTTACTTGAATTGACATTTTTCCTTGAGGATTCTAAATAAATAAAAATCCATTTTTAACACTGACGGGAACTATGGTGACGACAGTATACAAACAGGAAGGAAGAACAAAACAACATGCATGACACAGAAAGGACACCAGGGGGAACCAAAACATTACAAAACACATGGGGCAGAAACCTGAACAATGAAAACACACAGGACAGAAATCGAAACCAGGAAACACACAGGGCAGTAACTCAAATGGAAACATGTGTAACTAAACAGAATAACGAAACCACCATGCATTGCACTGAAGAACAACAAAGGCAGACATATTAACACATGAGACAAACTAACAGAAACCAAAAGGGAAGTAACTAAAAAGGAAGTCCATAATCCACCCCACACTGGGCCAGATGTTACACAGCCAATATGGGCTTACAAGACACTGAACGGCAAACAAACAACAAACCTTGATGACCATATGGTCAGTCACATCATGCAGGTGAACAAATTCAACATGTCAGAACATTCATTTTTGTAACAAATATAATATTATTCTGAGGGATATAGTGTTCTTTGTCTTAGTTTTCATGCATTTTCTATAAATCTTGCTAAAACAAAAACCTCCTCCACCGGCCGTCCCTCTAAACTTTCAGCTCATACAAAGAGAAGACTGATCAGAGATGCAGCCAAGAGGCCCATGATCACTCTGGATAAACTGCAGAGATCTACAGCTGAGGTGGGCGAGTCTGTCCATAGGAAAACAATCAGTCATATACTGCATTAATCTGGCCTTTATGGAAGAGTGGCAAGAAGAAAGCCATTTCTGAAAGATATCCATAAAAAGTGTAATTTAAAGTTTGCCACAAGCCACCTGGGAGACACACCAAACATGTGGAAAAAGGTGCTCTGGTCAGATGAAACCAAAATCGAACTTTTTGGCAACAATGCAAAATGTTATGTTTGGCGTAAAAGCAACACAGCTCATCACCCTGAACACACCATCCCCACTGTCAAACATGGTGGTGGCAGCATCATGGTTTGGGCCTGCTTTTCTTCAGCAGGGACAGGGAAGATGGCTAAAATTGATTGAAAGATGGATGGAGCCAAATACAGGACCATTCTGGAAGAAAACCTGATGGAGTCTGCAAAAGACCTGAGACTGGGACGGAGATTTGTCTTTCAACAAGACAATGATCCAAAACATAAAGCAAAATCTACAATGGAATGGTTCAGAAATAAACATATCCAGGTGTTGGAATGGCCAAGTCAAAGTCCAGACCTGAATCCAATCGAGAATCTGTGGAAAGAACTGAAAACTGCTGTTCACAAACACTCTCCATCCAACCTCACTGAGCTCGAGCTGTTTTGCAGGGAGGAATGGGCAAAAATGTCAGTTTCTTGATGTGCAAAACTGATAGAGACATACCCTGAAGACATACACTGAAGACATAATTTGGTTGAGTTTAGCAAGCAGAATTTTCCCCCATTCATACATTATGCATGTCTACAGCTGTGCAACTGTACAGGGCCTTTGTTGCCTTATTTTGCACTTCATAATGTGCCACACCTTTTCAATCAGAGACAGGTCAGGACTGCAGGCAGACCATGCTAACACTCGCAATCTCAACTTATGCAACAATGTGCTTGCAATCCGGGCAGAATGTGGTTTGACGTTGTCCTGCTGAAAAAAGCAGGGTCGTCCCTGGAAAAGGTGACAAAAGGTGGATGGCAGCATATGTTGCTCCAAAATGTTTACATATCTTTCTGCATTTATGATGCCCTCACAGATGTGCAAGTTACTGGGTAAACTCAGAGACTGCAACATAGTTTTTCCTGCAAGCGACTATGCCACACTATGGGCACACTAACTCCCAGTCACTTTTATTGATGTGTTCCAGAACTACATAACTCATTTGACTAATGAGGAGATAATTATAATAATTCTGCCATTTAATTAATTTGGCTTATTTCTAAACTAAAGAACTCATCAATTAATTGGGTGTGTCCAAACTTTTGACTGGTACTATATATTGAAGAAATGGAATAGCTGGTGATACTCATCTCTGTCCTTTGTCCACCTCGCTGTGCTGTTGATGATCACATTTTCTGCCTGGCGACTCCAGCTTTCAGGGTTGCCAACTTTGGGAGTTTGGCTGGCGTGAGATTTCAATGCGCGCTCACGCGCGTGCTTGCGCACGGAGAACACTTTTGTTAACCCTAATTTTAGAAATGTCAGTCCTTGTTTACTTAGTATAAACCGTGATTTATGCAAAAAAAACAGCTAATAGAATGGAAACGCTTATTTTTTAATTCTGAAAGCGTCAGAGTCACGTCAGATGCGTGAGAGTTGGCAACCCTGGCAGTGTGCT
>JACXGM010001961.1:0-22026 GCA_016801145.1 Umbra pygmaea | reverse complement strand
TAGTTGGCAACCCTGAGCTTTACCTCTTCAGAACACATCCCATTGTCCTTGCCCAAGACAACCAAACTGTTTTGATGCTACACGTGGATGGTGGTCACAGCCCATCAATGCCCATAAACTAAATTAGATTTCTTGATACTTGAATGATTTTGGAAACACTGTCCTCACTGTTAAAATGGCCATAGATAAATTATGATGGTGAAATATAACTTTATCAGTATTGTTGACACCATCAAAAGGGCATTGAAGAAGCCATTGAAGCATTGGTTTGCATTGAGGCTGGCTTTTGTCAGAGAGATTACTAGGTTGTCACTTGGGAATGTAGAATGTAGATTTATTGACGAACTAAAGGCACAATATGTCACTCAATAGTGAAAGGTGCCGACTGTGTATAATCAACACTACTGTGATTGGCAGTGCATTCGTCTTGTTTTCGTCTGTTTCGACTAAGCCTCATTCTGCTATCTCACTCAGTGATGAATTCTAAACACATGTTCAAATGTCAGAACTGCCTTGTAGAAGAAGAAAACGATTGAGCGAGGGGGATAAATGGGGAGAGAGGGCAAGGGAGAATGACAGTGAGAGAGAGAGAGTGTTGTGCTGCAGTGTGGATCTGACCTACTTGTGTCACTGATCACGGTTGTCATTCACACAGATGGAGATACAGCAGAAACATCTCACATCTTAGAGCGCTCCACTTCACTGCACCGACTGCACTGTCCCTCAAGACCGGAAACACGCACACAAATGAACAGACACAACGACAACACACAAGCACGCACACACTGGCATCTGTGGTGTTTTTATTATTGTTTTGGTCTGTTGATGCTTTTGAACTCTACATTGTTTTAAATAGGCCCCTAAATTAAATATGATTTATTTAGTCTACAGCTGATCATGTGGAATGAGAAATAACAATAACATACAGTATCTACCAGTACATTCCTCAACCTGGCTTTAAGGCAGTGAAATATTGTTAATGATCTGTGCCTGCATCACGGTTTGTGTTCTTAGTTGCCCTTCTGCTTGACACCTGTCAGATGTTCTAATGGCTGAAATACGCCCATCTACTTTAGAGTAGCACCGCACTCTGTTCCTTTGCGTCTCTCTACACTTCACACGCTAATTTCAGTCCACTGCACCAACGGACGAAAGCTCAGCTGGTTACTATGGAAACAGGAAACTCTGCCCGCTGCAGCCCCTGACGTCAAGAGAGGCATGCATATACGTTTATACATCACTGTGTTCGTAAATATACAATCTAATCAGCCAGTTAATGTTGGTTCTATAAATCCGCTTTTAGGCTTCTGCCTGATTGATTGATGTGTTTTCTTAGCTGTTTGTGTTCTTGACCCACTTCGAAGCTTTGATTATTCAGTGGCTGATCCCACAGGCTCTGGGCACTGTTGCTGTTGGTTTACCAGACCAAAGACTGAGGCTGCCTTGTGGAGATCAGAATGAGTTATTAATGTCTTGAGGTTTTCAACCATCAGTTTGAATGCAGTTTAACCTAGTTTGTCATTTTACCGATGGGAATTGTATTGCATACCACTATAGCTGTGAATCCTTGAATCCTGTAGTGCATTGCCATAATATTATGGCTATTTGATTTTACAGTAAATGCTAAATAACTGTATGTGATTTATAACTGTAAATCGCTCTGGATAAGATTGGCAGCTAAATAACGCAGATGCAAATGTCACAGGCAGAAGGCTGACCCAGCTAGTAGGGATCTGTTTTTCTCCATACCTGATGGCTCTGACAATATAGGGATGCTGACCACCCCCAACCCACTTAGCCTCTATACATATTCTGCAGTGACTACATGTCATTTTAGCTACCTGGTATTTTGACTAATACCTCATTTATAGCAATGATCTGGAGAGAAATTAGGGTTCACTGATTTGCTCAGAGTCAGAAAGAAAGGTTTTCAAACTTTCCATCTCAAGGATTTGATAGGACAACCCTGTAAATGTTCAGATGTTCAAACCACAAGGAAACCTGATGTTTCTAAAGATCTGATGTCTCACTTGACCTCAAAGCATGGGCATCGGAGCCAGAGGGGGACGAGTCCCCACTCACTCTTAAAAATTATTCGTTTGGACCCCCGTTAGGACACCTGACCCTAGCCAGATTGTCACCCCCACATTTGAAATGCTTCCGAAGCCCATGCCTCAGAGAATAGTTGAATCTATTAAACTTAAAATATTATATAATATTAGATATTATATCTCAATATATTAGTTTGTAGTTGTCTTTCAAAGAGGATGTAGAAAAATAAAAACAGAAAAATATTATGCATTTTCTATATTTAATCTATTTTAATAATTATATTTAATCGAAATAATTTATATATGTTTAAAAAATTCTAAGTCTTTCCTTTTTAAAAATATCAACCATATGAGTATAATGGCTTCAAGAGTATAACTTTAGGTATGATTTTTTAGGCTGAATTTTACAAATCAGGGGTGAGGCTTAAGAGGTTAAGGGAGAGCAGGTTTACTCTAGCATGTGTAAAATATTTGGTGAAATAACCAATATTTGCATATTCTTTCACCCCAAAAATAGTACATATAGGAAGCCAAATAGTTTTTTGTACACAACATATGCATTTAATATGATAAATATCAGTTGGATTGTATCAAGTTTACCTTTTAAAATGTCCAATTTCAATTCCCATGTTTTGTAATTTTGGAATGAAATAACAATTTTTTTTCATGCAAATACTGGCTTCACAAATTTCTATATAGGGCATTAGTGTGGACAGAGTCAAATAACATATTGATGTAGAATTCCCGCTAGCCCAACCCTGCTCTCCCTGTGTGAGACAGCTGCCTGACGAGACAGTCAAATAATTATTTCAAGCAATTTAGCAACATAGACAAATTATAGATTTTCATCATTGTGCCTCTATTTCCATTACCATTTCACACTGTTTTAAGTGTAAGTAGATTTAATTTAATGAGTTCATCTTGAAAAAGACAGACACATTAAAATCATAGTAAGTAAAAAGCACTAGTAATCTAAGCATCTCTTCTAAAAACACTTCTAAAACGTCTACTTTGGTAGAAAAAGATTAATGTGTAAGTTCTAGGAAGGCAAGACATTTCTTTGAGTAAGGCATTTTATCTAACATTCTGCCATGTTTACCCATAATGCACCACTCTACAGGGCGATGAGGAGTCAAGCCTGGGTCTTCCCATTAGCCCCTTCATGGACCGCTCTGCGCCACAGCTCGCCAAACTCCAGGAGTCCTTCATCACACACATTGTGGGTCCATTGTGTTCCTCCTATGATTCTGCTGCCCTAATGCCTGGAAAGTGGGTCAACCCAGAGGAAACCGAGGGGAAGGATGAAGAAGATGATGATGAGGTGGGGGAACGAGAGACAGAGGAGGAAGATGAGGACACGGCTGAGGAATATGTGTCGACTAGCTCGGAGAGTTCCCATAAAAGTTCCCGTAAGAACATTTTAATGTGCAACTTCTTTAAGTAAAAAAAAAGTAATCAACATACGGATATAATATCTCAGCTGTAAATGGCCACGGTATTGATTTGTTTTAGTGCACATTGATGATGTAATTCTACAGTCATAGGCAAAAGTTTTGAGAATGTCACAAGTATCGGTCAAAAGTTTGCTGCTTCAGTGTTCTTAGAGCTTCCTGTCAGTAGTTACTGTACTATGGTATACTGAAATATAATTACAACCATTCCATAAGTATCAAAGGCTTTTATTGACAATTACATAAAATTTATTCAGAGTCAATATTTGCAGTGTTGACCCTTCTTTTTCAAGACCTCTGCAATCCGCCCTGGGATGCTGTCAATTAACTTCTGGGCCATATGCTGGCTGACTGGCAGCCCATATTTGCATGATCAATGCTTGGAGTTAGTCAGAATTTATGGATTTTTGTTTGTCCACCTGTCTCTTGAAGATCAACCACAAGTTCTCAAAGGGATTCATTTGGGATATTTATGGCAAGGTGCTCAGTCATGCTGGAAAAGGCATTGGTCGTCACCAAACTGTTCTTGGATGATTGGAAAAAGTTGCTCATGGAGGACGTGTTGGTACCATTCTTTATTCATGGCTGTGTTCTTAGGCATAACTGTGAGTGAGCCCACTCCTTTGGCTGAGAAGCAACCCCACACATGAATGGTCTCAGGATGCTTTACTGTTGGCATGACACAGGACTGATGGTAGCGCTCACCTTGTCTTCTCTAAATAAGGTGTTTTCTGGATGGCCCAAACTATCGAGAAGGGGATTCATCAGAGAAAATTACTGTACCCCAGTTCTCAGCAGTCCAATCTCTGTACCTTTTGCCGAATATCAGTCTGTCCCTGATGTTTTTCCTGCAGAGAGGTGGCTCCTTTGCTGCCCTTCTCGACACCAGGCCTTCCTCCAAAAGTCTTCACCTCACTGTGCTTGCAGATGCACTCACACCTGCCTGTTGCCATTCTTGAGCAAGACCTTTAGGAGACGTCCTGGCACATGCTGGACTTTCTTGGGCGCCCTGACTCCTTCACAACAATTCAACCTCTCTCCTTGAAGTTATTGATGATCTGATAAATGGTTGATTTAGGTGCAATCTTACTAGCAGCAATACCCTTACCTGTGAAGACCTTTTTGTGCAGAAAAAGGAAACCATGGTTGACAGAGGAAGAACAATGATTTCAAGCACCACCCTCATTTTAAAGATTCCATTCTGTTATTCTAACAAAATCAGCATGACAAAGTGATCTCCAGCCTTGTCCTCATCAACACTCACCTGTGTTAATAAGAAAATCACTGACCGATTGCAGCTGGTCCTTTTGTAGCAGGGCTGAAATGCAGGGGAAATTTTTTTTTTGGGGGGGGATTAAGTACATTGTTATGGCATAGAGGATCTTTATTAATTGCCATAATCAACACTGAGGCAGCCAACTTTGTGAAAATTAGTATTTGTGACATTCTCAAATCTTTTGACCATGTCTGTACATTTAACCAATAAGGACAGAGGACAGTGTGTACTATAATGGCAAGACTAAAAGAAGTGCCTGGATTACAGCCCTTAGCTGAGGTATATTGAAAATATACCTCCAGTATGTGGGGACTCTTATTGATTATAACATATCTATGTGAGCTAGTTAACAGTGATAAACAATTGGATTATGAGAATGTCAGTCAGGATGGGTAATAAAGAAGGGCGATATAGAAGTGCCTTAATAAATATGTAGTTCTTTACAAAATTGGACCACCATGTGTGTTTATCAATATCTTCTGAGAGGAATGTCGATGGAAGACCTCCAATGTCTCAACCGTTTGTGTGTGTTTTGATCTACATTGCTTGCATCATGCACACGGACGATTGTCAGTTTTTTGTAATGTTAACCCTAACCTTAATCCTAACCTTACCTTCAGTAACGTCATATCTAACCTTAACCGTTAGTAACCTCATGCCTAACCTTAACCGTTAGTATCCTCATACCTAACCTTAACTGTGAATGTTGCAATATAATTTCGAACGCTATGGAATGTGTGGAATGTTCTCGCATTAAATCCGCTAAACGTAATGTACAGGCACAATGTAATAGAAGTTCAAATATAGCCTAATAATGAAACATGCAGTTCAAACGTTAAAAAAAAATATAACGTAATTCAGGTTTTCAAAATATTTTCCTGAGAACGTAATCTGGAAGATGTACGGTTAGTTTATTGTAAAGACACAGGGTTTGGATAAGAATTATCCCTGCTGAAAAAGAGGGGGTATATATTTTATTTGTCTGAAAAACCTGCAATAGGATCAATGATAACCCCACAGAAGTGGTGTATTGCACAACTTTTTGAACCAGTGTACCATTTCAAACATACATCCAACTGGTTTAAAAAAATAGTCTATAAAGAGGTACAATACAGCACCGGCAGTGATAGATTCACTAAACAACAACCTTTTTTAAACAAAAACATTTAAATGCTACATTTCAATTTTTTTGAATCCATTAGTTAATTCATTCATTATTATAGTATAATTATTTTAGGAATTATGCATGAAATATTTTTTAATTAGCATTTTTGCAAACATTTAATGTACCCCCTGAAGTACTCAAAAGTACCCCTAGGGGTACACGTACACCCATTTGAGAAACACTGTCCTAGATGGAATAAGAAGAAGAATGCTGGAGCCAGCCTGAGCCAGTTAGCATTAAAGGATCAACACATACCACAGCTAAGAGCTGTTCATTTTGCAGTTTTAGCCAATCAGTATTGAGGCTTTCAGCCAATCGGATATAAGGATTCATGACCCCAAACTGCACTGTTTATAATTTGTTGGAAATACAGAAACCAGATTTACAACTGGTCTACTTTCCTTGTATTTTAAAGTTCTAGGTTATCACATCCTGCATTAAAATCTCTGTTCAGAGGTTGTTTGATATAGGTTTACATATACAGTATAAGGAAATAATTAATTGGTTTTTGTCATGGGTATTTTATTCCTCTTCTTTACAGAGACGTGTGTGCTGAAGGCTAAGAGAAGCAGGAGGAAAGTGTTCTGCCCTATCACCCAGCACTTGCTGGATAACCACGACATGTGGAAGAGAGTCATTGCCTCTGAAAACCAGGAGACGGATGACAGGGATAAGTCGGACTGCCTCAGCAAACCCTCAGAGCCAATCATGGCCATCCATGAAGAAGAGGAGCCAGCCAGCAAGGAGGAGTTAATAGATGGTCAGGGAGAAGAGACTGAAGGGGAGGAGGGGGGGCTTGCAGAGGAAGAGGAAGTGGCTGAACAGTTGCAGACTCCAGATGAAAGAGCGGAGCCAGAGTGAGAGTCTATGAGCTTTGCAAATCAGGAAACTGAACACTAATCCAAAATAGTCTCCGGGGTCATGTCTGAAATTATATCCTGTTCCCTATCTAGTGCACTTGCTTACCAAAAGTAGTGTACTTTACAGAGTAGGGTCTTTTCTAAGACACAACCCTAATATTTTGTTGCCAGCACACTTAGACACAACACTGTAGAGGGTTGGGGTAAAATGTGCCTGAAACGAAACAAAACAACAGGGTGGAAAGGGAAGGTTTATGATGCCAGCGTAAGCTGGATGAGTGGAAATGAGGCAGGCTGGGATTTAGAGTTTTACTTTTGAAATATATCGGATCAGGTTTCCACTTCACACAAACCCCTATCCCTGACGAGGTGCCCACACCGCAATATGGGGCCCCGTAAGAACACCATGCCAGCTTTAAGACATGGCCGCCATTCCACCTGTCCACCACAAGGGACAGAAGTGAGGCACTGTGTACTTTTGACCGAACAATGCAAGTCACTGAGACAATTATATGAAAGTGAAGGAAAAAGCTGTGTCCGCTCATTGCTGGTTCTTAGGGACTGAGGAGTTGCAGACTGTTTGTACAGTGTTCTTGCATGAATGGACACACACAAACACACCAACGTCTCAGAAGCTAGCTACCCCAGGAAAAGAGAATGGGAAGTCTAACAAAGAACCCTATGGCTCTGAAATATAGCTTTATACTCACTCAAGGAAAAATAATGTTTTTTTTGCACATTCTCCACCTCGCATTGTTTTCAAAACATCAACCTCTGTTTTTCTTTCTGTATTTCTGTATTTCTTGCTTTCACTCACTCTTGTGTTTGTCCATCATTCTCTTTCGCTCAAACCTACGCAGTTCCACAGAACTCAGGAACAGACATAGATCAATCCCCTTATAAGCTCATTTTATCCTTGATCTTTTTTATCCTTTTGTCGATTCAACACAAATTCTTCTATTGATTTTGTCATTAGGGTGTGGCTTTATTCAGCGTTCAGAGATTTTCCTGTGTTATATACATATATAGTACCTTTGTTACCCTTGGTTATCTGCATGGGAATCAATTAAATTTTGAATCACCTGGTTTGTTTCAATGTAAGATCCTGCAACATAGCTGGCCCTTTAAATCGCTGGCCCAGTCAATGAGTACATGTAGAACTCCAGGAACATTCATATTTCAATGAATCCGTGGACGTCCGGCTGACCATGACACTGAAACCTTTTTGAAAAGATTGCCACAGCCTTTTTTATCAACATTATAATTCTGATAGAATTTTTGACTGCATTTTAACTCCCATGGGAAAATTGTGTAAATTTGACCTACCTGTGTTTTCAGAGATTATACACTGACCTCTTGCCTCTCTGTCCCTCGTAACCATCCCTCAGAATACCATCTACTGAACCACCCAAAACTTTTATTATATATATACAGTATATATAATAATTATATTATATATATTTATATATATACACATTTTATATTAATAGTATATATATACTGTATATACTGTACATTAATAGTACTGTCCACAAGTCTTAGGCACATGCAAACAAATTCTGTAAACTTAAAGTTTTTGCTGCACTGTCAGGTGGTTTTATAATTAAATCATCTGACAGTGTCCCAAGAATTTCAGAGAAATTGTGACAGTTATTCTAGAGACTTTATCTGTCTTGCTTGCTTCTATCTGTTCAGGTAATCCCAGAAAGCCTTGATGTTGAGATCAGGGCTCTGTTTAGGCCAAACCATCTTTTGCTAAACTGCTTGCTCTTTTTGCTGAAAATAGTTCTTTATGATCTTGGTCATGTGTTTGCTGTCATGTCTTTTTGTGACCAAACAGATGCCTCCCTGAATGTATTGTGTGATGACCTAAGGGAGCCTAAGACATTAGCACAGTAGTGTGCGTGTGTGTACACCCACTGGCCACTTCATTAGGTAAACCTTCAACTACTCATTAATGCAAATATCTAATCAGCCAATCACGCGGCAAGCAATTCGGTGCAATTAGGCATGTAGACATGGTCAAGATGGTCTGCTGAAGTTCAAACCAAGCATCAGAGGGAAGAAAGTTGACTTAAGTTACTTTGAATGTGGTATGGTTGTTGCTGCCATCCGGGCTGGTTTGAGTATGTTAGAAAGTGCTGATCTACTGGGATGTTCCTGCAAAAACATCTCTATGGTTTACAGAGAATGTTCAGAAAAAGATACGTTTACGTCATGATAGTCAGTGGTTCGAAACTGACTGTGTGTTCTCTGACTTTCCAAGGACCTTCTGCACGAGGAAGTGCAAATTGGCACAGCATTGCCTGGGATTTGGGTTAGATAAGTCAGATTATCCTTCCACATCGTTCTACAGTGACTCCTTGTGTGCAGATCGGGCGCCTGTAAATTCTGTTGCGGATGTATAATTGGTGAATGTAATCATCATGTGCATGACCTGACTAAAGGCTTCCGTGTTTGATGAGCACTGTGAAAAGAATTGGCGGCTCAGCAACATGTGGTGTGATGAACCATGTGCGCACCCCTCGCCATTCCACAGAAATGTCCAAGGAGGTGTGGAGCTGCCGACTAGGGAAGCGTTAGTGGGAATTGGGAAGAGAAGACAAAATCGGGAAAAAAGAGGACATGTCAAGTGGGCAGAGCATCTCTGAAATGCACAAAATATCAAACTTTGAAGCAGGTGGTCTACATCAGCAGAAGACCACACCAGATGCCAGTCCTGTCAGATAAGAACAGGAAACTGAGGCTACAGTCTTCACGGGCCCACTACAATTGGATAAAACAATATTGGAAAAATGTTGCCTGGTATGATGAGTCTTGATTTCTGCTGCGACATTCAGATGGTAGGATCAGAATTTGGTCTAAACAACTTGACAGCAGGGATCCATCCTGCCTTGTATCAATGGTTCAGCCTGCTGGTGGTGTAATGGTATGGGGGATAATTTCTTGGGACACTTTGGGCCCCTTAGTACCAATTGAGCATTGTTGAGCATCTGAGAATTGTTGCTGATCGTGTCCATACTTTCTTCACAGTGTACTCATCTTCTAATGCCTACTTTCAGGAGGATAACACACCATGTCACAAAGCTCATCATCTCAAACTGGTGTATTGCATCAATCAGTTGCAGCAGATTTGTTGGTTGAACATCCCAATGCAAATCTCCCTTTTCTCTCGGAGACTGTGGAGGCTATTTGAATTCAGTTAACACACTGTCATGTTTAAGAAACCTGTTTGAGAATATGTGAGTACAAGGAACATCAGAAAATACTATTTTTTATTCTTAATTTTTATTTAGTCACAGATATGTATTTAAGTGCTATCAGAGATGAGAAGGTTACAGTTGTAATCTGGCCAATATTCTGTTTAATTCTATAGATGTTCTCTTCGAACATCTTGTATTGTCACAATCAGTTTTAGAAAAGTTTCTTCACAAGTGGCTTGGGGCTTCAATAGTATTTGGCTAGTCAAATGATCAAAGAAAGCACATTACTGATTTTCGTATGGCTGATGAGGTTTGAAGAAAACATTGCATGGAAGAAACCAGTGGTTCGACCAAGAGATCTTCCACATAGCCTCTGAAAGATTGGGCCAAATATGGGGCTGTGTGTTTACAGGCGTATGAAAAAAAGAGTGCAGTATGTACACCTGCCAAGCACAGGAGATTTATAAGAACTATCCATGCCAAGAAAGAGAGATACCTCTGCTTGTATGTGTCAAACAGATGTAGTAGGTCCACTGACATCCTGAACGAAGTGTTGTACAAGTTAACCCTTGGACAGTTAACAAAGTAGATCAGGTGTATGTCCATCAGGAAATTCTATTCCCTACACAATCCACATGTTTTAACCAGAGCCACACAGAGCAAAATCAAAAGAAGTGCACTAAAGAAAGAAGGATGCCATGTGGACTAGCCAGCCAACATAAGATAGGCAGCATTCTACAGTTAGCACATGGAGGGTCAATGTGGTATTCCACAGCAACTTACCCTCATTTCATCAAGGTCCAATACAAGATGCTTATATTTTTCACATTTTATACACACATGTATTGCAGGAGAATGTACGAATGTGTCGTTTTAAAATAGAAATTATTTTTTTCCGTTCACATATCCTAACTCACCGACAGAATAGCAGCCAATGACCATCTATTCTTGACAGCAACTCTAGGAGCAACTTTAATTTTATATGCTTTCCTCGAGGGCAGATCAACTGATTTTAATTTTTAACTGTCTCGACTCAGCTATTCCAACTAGCAGGCTCTCAGTTTCTGCCCTCACACTCAAATGGCTAGTCTACCTGCCACTCACTTTGAAATCAAATGAGAGTGAGACAAATTGGAAGTGTTGGCAGAGTAATAGGAAAAGCATTGAGGAAAAGTGAGAGGACAACAGGAAGGAAGAGATGAGAGAGAAGCGGTTGAAAGGAAATGGCTGAGGAAAAGCAAGAGAAAATATCATGGTAGCTGAAGATGCTACAAAATGTACAAGTAAAAACAAAAAGTAGCATTCAGTGGTTTCTAAGGTTGGTCTGATGTCTCTTCAGTTCACTGAAGGTCTCAGCAAAAACGTCAGTTTGAATGAGGAACCAATTAGAATGTCTCTGTCCATCTGTCTGTCCGAGAACTTTGAACTTTGAGTTTCTACCCATGACAACTTATTTTAGCTATTATTGTTATCAGGAAATAATAGGTTTAAGGCAATACAGCCTCATATTCTGTGTTTGGAGTTTTGTAGCTATTCTACCAGGGAATCGATTTCTTATGTATTATTGTGCAACTCGAGTTTGAGCAGCAGATCCAAAGCATGCACAAGACTCAGACACCAACCTCTTTGTTTGTGATATTGTAGTGGTCGTTATGTAATATTTGCAGTGTGTGTTGTGGTTGACATAAAAGGAATATCTTGTGATGGGCTTGAGGCTAGGCAATTGCGTGAATTATTCTAATAGTTATTGGCCCATATGAAACAATACAGAAATGAGGCATCAGATATGGCTACTGTAGTTCATGACCACTGAGCCATACATCTGCTGAGTCAATTTCTTATCTGAATAAGGCCTTTCTCTGTTTCACTTTGTGGGAAACTGGACCGTAATACACCTACCTGTTCTCATGGCAATACGTCGGTAACCGTACGTAATGGAATTGTTGCCGCATTACCTAGACAGACTTAGAGATTTTGTACATATTGAATTGCTGTGCAATCCAGAACATTTCCAAGTGTAGACCAATCAGTTACAATTTAAAGTACTTTGGGAACATTTAGTTCTGGCATAACATGCTAGTATTGAGGTTAGGGTTAGGTTCAGTTTAGGGTTAGTTTCACGGCGCTACACCGGGGCTAGGGGGGGCAATAGCCCTGTCAGAATTTTCAATAGCCGCCGGTGTAGCCCCCCCTAGTCTTGCGTAGCTAGACCTTCAGACTGACAGCAGAAGGTCAGGACTCAATGTGATATTGTGATTATGTAATACCACTTTTTCTTGTGGCATTGAACATTAAAAAAAGGTCTGAACTCGATCACAGCTTTCATTGGTCAAGGACTGCCCAATAGGATGTTTGACTGACATTTAATGTAACCAATCACAGTTAGTTTTGTTCCGACTCATGTTTAGGAAGTAAAGTCGACATCCCTGCAATCACAGACCAGTGTGCATTTATGAATTATTTATTTAAGAACGTTGTGCAAGTTTACTGCAACATAATCATCATAGTTGGATAAAATTTTATAGCGTTGATTGAGAGAATATATTAAATATATTTTTTGTGTTCCCTTTTGCTCAAATAGCAAAAGAAAAACTCCTCTATAGTATTTTCACAAATTTCAAAGAGAGGAAAAAAATGCGAGATATTGATAATGGCAGTCAGAAGAGAGAAATATGTCATTTTGACCATCACTCCCAAAGCAGCGTTAACACTTTTTTGTAATTTCATACAATTTACAATGTAATATAATATAAAGTATAGTGTTATACATATGTAAAGAAAAAATGGATTTACGATGCTGATGACCGGTAAAATGCGTCATCACAGTCTGTGAAAAAGGTCCATGGAGCCGCAAACTTCAAATACTATTAAAAATCCTGCATTTAGTCCAGCATTTATGTTCCCAGGCAGTTGAGACTGTTTTTTGACAAAAAAGACAAAAGTGCAGGTAGGAAACCCTGTCTCTACCATAGCTGCTTTTATTTTATTTTAAATGACAATTTTATTAAGTAACTCTGACGTCATAAATATAGATTATTTTCTTAGAACCCCCTCATTATGGTCTAGCCCCCCCTTAGCACCTGGTTAGGTTAAGGTACTGTAAACCTACACTTTTTACATTTTCATGGCTCTGGAAACATACACGTGTACTAATTTCTTGTTTTGTAAATTTTTTTACATATTGCCATGAGAACAGCCTGAATAGACAAAGGAAATGTGAAACAGTCAGAAACATAGATTAATGTGGTCTCTATGTATGTATGTTTGACATTTGTGCGTGCGTTAAGCTCCCATGTGTGATCAGCTGAGCATTCATTCAAGGGATACCTGCCACTCACCGGTACTCTGTTATTATTAACAAATCATATATTTAGAATTATATGGAGTTATATTCCTATCTTTTTTCAAAAGAGCCTAATTTCAATTTGAGAGCATTTCTCAAAGATATTACATTCAGATTTTGTAATAGTTTCCCTCAAAACCTTGCTCTCACACTCAAATAGTCACAGCTCGCACTTGGATTTGCTCTCCTTGGACTCAGATATGTTGTTGCTTGGATAGATTTCCTGCTCTCAACTTCAGCCTTTCTCCTCTTCTTCACTTTCTTCGCGCTTGCAAATCTTCTCCTCATGGATATTTTCTGGGCTCTCGGATTGTTTGTCTTACAATGCTATCAAAATTCCCCAACCAATAGAATTCCAGCTGTAGTGTTTAGCAATGAAATGATCCCTGCCACATGGAAGGTGTGTTAATTTAACTTTAGAACATCCCTTCCAGCCGGGTTCTGTACCTCCACCGCTCCTCCACTCTGGAAGTTTGAGCACAAGCAGAGCAAATCTAAGCGCAAACAGTGACTATTTGAGTGTGAGAGCAAGGATTTGAGGAACATTTTTACAAAATCTGAATGTAATATCTGTGAGAAATGCTCTCAAATTAAAATAATGTGTTCTTAAATAAAGATACAGCTCCATAGTATTACAGCACTATTTTGCACTTCCTAATAATATGTACAAAAAGTCTCAAATTCCTTCATGTGACCAGACGTAATTGTTCTGGAGCCAAACCTAAGAGAAAACTAACAAGTTTGTTCACCATCATTGACTTTGAATTTATTGCCATGAAGGTTTTATCCTAGATGTAGTCTTCTGCAAACTTCCATTTCCCCTGGTGCTTGGTTTGCGTGCATTCTCTACCAAAGTGGAATTAGCGATGTGATTCCAGAGCTTTACTCTGTTCCCTCTTGGTCCAGGGAAAAATGGAGTGCCCTACCTGGGGAAAAAGGTTGAGGGCAATTGTCAGTTGGGTCAATGATTCATCCTCTATAGTGACTAGACAGGAGAAGGGATCTGTTTCTCTACCTACCATCTTTATCTGTGTTGTTGTCAGCTAATTTCTCCCTGTCATTAAACAAGATGAATATGATCCATGGCAACAGCACTGTGCATTTGTGAGACATATAAACGCATCACAGGAAGGAAAGGGAAGAGATGACAGCAGACAACAACAATGTTATGTGTCAAAGTGGATAATTGGTTTGCCTTCAAGTGACTCTCACTGTTTTTCAAATTACATCCTGTGTGTGTGTGTGTGTGTGTGTGTGTGTGTGTGTGTGTGTGTGTGTGTGTGTGTGTGTGTGTGTGTGTGTGTGTGTGTGTGTGTGTGTGTGTGTGTGTGTGTGTGTGTGTGTGTGTGTGTGTGTGTGTGTGTGTGTGTGTGTGACAGCATGGGGCTGACTGTACCTTCAAAATTTTTGACCTACAGGACATTTCTTTCTCTTTGGGTGTCTTCATTTTTATTTTCATTACATCCTTGACCTCTAGGTTATTTGAACATTATCCTAAACACATCCAGAATATGTATAATCTGATAGTTTGGGATTATTTGTTTAATTTTATAATCAAAGGTCTGTGTATAATCTTAACATGCTAAGGTCAGATATGTTGCTGATGAAAACAATGTACAAACAAGGTTAATCTTGAAAATAGTACAAGATCAGCTCTGTTTATTACAAATCCATCTTTCTGGGCTGAGAGGAGCTTACGCACATACAGGGTTGCAAGTGTGCACACGAACTGCTTCCATGTGTGAATCGACAGTAGACACAAAACTGTAGACTGCCTTCTGGAATTCCAAAGTAATGTGCAACCGTCTAGTAAACCTAATCTGCACACAATTCCATAGTGTTTCTTGTACATTGTCTTCAGAACAGAACTTTACAGTAAGAATAACATCATGGCATTTCTTTCAAGGACTACTACCCTTTCCATAATTGGAAATAGACAGCAGCAACTCACAACTGAAAACCCAATTTGGGCTTTGAAAGCGCATTGAGCTCCTGTGGTTTAAATGACAACCACAGTTTGAGAGCCACATTTCTTTCTTTCTTTGTTGTGCTTTATTGTTTAATTATGTTGTGTATTTTGTTTGTTTTCGGGTTATTGCCAGGTTAGAAATCAAAGTACACCTGTCTGTGCCATGCATTTATTTTCCAAAATGGGCCCATTGGCTTTGTTCAAAAGATGTGCATTATAAAGGGTGCATGTGTGATGCTAGCATTTTATCTCTTACTATTTCTTTCTTTCTGTCTGTCTGTATATGTCTCATTACCATCAGCATCATCTTCTCACACATTAGCCACAATGAGAACCAAACAAGCTTTACACCTTCCTAAAACAAGACATAGGAGACTTGTATTTTTATCCTTACCTTTAGCCGGCACTACAGAAACTGAATAATTATGACTTTTTCTTATTTTTCTTGTATCTTGCACTTAACACATGTAGCAATAGCTATAGTAGAAGGGAATAAGACATGTGATTCCACCAGTATTTGTTAAGTAAAATATTTCATTTTATTGCTGGTTTTATTGTTCCATTTTGTACAAAATATATGCTGTATAGATATACAAAATATTAAAATGACCACAGAATTCTTTTAGATAAACTATTTATTTTTACTGTTTTTGTAATTTAGACACTATACTGTAGCTCCTATTATGGCCAGAATTACTGGAAGTGCCTCTTGGTATAATGTATTTTAAAGTAAATATACAGTATATTGAGATTATTAGAAATTGTCACTAGTTGAGAAATGTGGATGTTGTAATGTGTACTGAATAACATGAGTTAAATGCTGTACATGTCTGAGTCTTGGTCTCTTTGTTTCAACTATTATTTATTATACAGTGTCATTCAGCTTTGTTGATATGAAGTGTTAATGTCTTCAAACGTCTCTGGTCTATTCTCAAGTTTACTGCTACTTTAAGATATCTATTAAGATATTTTACTGTACACAATGCAGACATTCGTATCCTGAGCAAACCACAGTGACAAGATGGTACCGATAATTAAGAGCAACAGTTCGCAAGCAGGGTGCCTACAATGGCCATCTGCCACAAGCCCGAGCACAGACAGCACAAATTGGTAGAGTACTATACCGGTTAATGAAATTAAAAGTTGGACTAGCATACCTTGCAACGTCACGTTGTGCAGATTGGGCAACCGTGAGTTCAATCATGGTATAGTGGGCAAATTTGTAATCCTTCCACGCATGTAACTAAAGGCTTCAGTTTTGAACAAAGAGTGTGATAATACTCAGACAGCTCGGAGATGTGCTTGAAGGAAGCATGTGAGCACCCTCGACCATTCCACACCTGCTGAGGAGTTGCCAACAATACACGGTAAGACAAAATTGAGCATGACCAATAGGGGTAAAAACAGTACTCCAATGTTGCTAATGTCTTGTGCTTGGGTGTTTGTGCATTGTCCTTCTGAAGGGTGGAATTTACATCCAACATTCGGTTTCTTATCAGACTGAAGCAGATTCTTTTTCAGTATTTCCCTGTTTTTTGCTCCATTATGGATGGATGCTTTGAGGGGGTAAAGGGACTCCTTATTATTTATTTGGGGAAGTGGCTGGTCCAACACATGGTAACAATTAAAAAAATGCAGTACCCTCTTTAATGTAAAAAAAATCCACTATGTATACACTATGTACAAAAGCTGCAACCACCCATATAAATACTAGACTTATAAAAAATGTAACGCTTACCTCATGAACTCAATACAATTAGACAGATGCATAAATTTGGGCACCCTTGTCATTTTGTTGATTTGAATACCTGTAACTACCTAGCACTGATTAATTGGAACACACAATTGGTTTGGTGAGCTCACTAAGCCTTGAACTTCATAGACAGGTGCAGCCAATCATGAGAAGGGATATTTAAGGTGGCCAACTGCAAGTTGTGGTTCTGTTTGACTCTCCTCTGAGTGGCAAAATTGAGATGGACACAATTAATTAAGAAAATTAGCAAAACTGCTTTTAAACCCCTGTAAAACTGAACACATCACACAATCCACTCTGCTGCCCTTCCAAAAGGCACACATCCATCCCCCAATTTAAAACACCCTCCCCCATTTTTATCCACGCCCCCACCCAATATAAATTGCCCCAACCAAAAATAAAACTGATTTAAAAACAAGTCGAATTCAACAGTGCAATGTTTCTTTGCTTCCTTCGTTATGAGTGCTGTTCAGCTGGAAAAAAGTAGTCCCCTCTTGTTGATTCAAAAGACACATCCCAAAAATAAGCAACACCAGACAAAGCATTACAAACCTACAATTAACTACAGGAACAAACAAAGCAGTCTTATGAAATAAAGTCTGTGCATTAGCAAGGAGAGCAAATAAAATGTAGACAGTGTAATTGTCTGCACTAAATCTATGACTGGGTTCTTGTGAACTGGCTATAATCGCTATAGAGAAATCAGCTCCACTCTTGTCTTATGCAAACTCTTTTATTCCTCCTGATTTTAGATGTAAAAATACAAGAGTAATTAGTGACAGCAGGTGCAATCAATGCTGTGCTCATACTAACCTGGTCAATCTGGGGCTGTTCATAGTGTTCAGAGCTGCCAGGATGCTAGAACGCTCACACCACCTTATGTTACTGTAGGGATGTTGTGTTTTAAGGCATGCATAGCCAGTGTTAGGTTGTGACCTTCTTAGCCAAAACGCAAAGCTCTATTTGTCTCATCTGCACTCATGTTCTGTGGAGTACTCTAGATATGCTTTCAGTGTGTACATTTCTTGCCACCCTCATCTACAAATGTTATGCAGAGCTCTTCATATTGTAGCATCCAGATAAATGTTATCAAAAACACTCAGCCAGTGGCAGACCTATAGTTTTTTACATGGGTTGGCCATGGGGTGTCCAAGGCTACTTCAGGGGGTTCATTGACCATGACAGAAAATGTGTGTGTAACCCTAACTTGGCATCTAAGGAGCATGAATGAATCATATGATTGCTGATTAGAGGTAGAAGTGATAATTCACTTAACAGAGTTCTTAAATGTAGCAGATAGTGCCTGAGTTTGTGCCTAAGTTGTGTAGCGGTCTAAGCTACCGATTCTCTTCTACACATGCCCCCTGGCAACGTGGGTTTGAGCCCTGGCTCAGTCGACTATCTGTGCCCTTCCTCTCTGTCTCCTCCTACCTGCCTCCCTAGCTTCTACTTCATGCTATCCTGTAAATAAAAAACTATAAAAATACTTTGTTTTCAAAAAATTAATGTCAAGCACCAAGGAGATAAGTTACTGTAGCACTTGTGTGATACGTAAATTGCATAGTTTATTTACAATTTTTATATTTACTACACGCAAAACAAACACTGCAATTTGACATACCAGGGGGGTATTGCACAAAAGTAGAATAAAGAAATCCAGGATAACTGAAAAAGCGCAGCTTGACTTAGTGTGATCTGCCCATCGCAGCTTAATCGGTTGCACGTTTGCTGAGCCAGGATGAAAAGGTGAAGCTATGTCAAGCCAGATGTAGATATTCTGGATAAGTGCACGTTCACGGCTTTCTTAAAAAGACCACTGTTCGATCACAGATTTACCGATGCAGAGATGGAGAAGACGCATGCAGCATATTTTTCAACGGCTGTGCAGCAAATTCTTCTGGAAAGTTACGAGGAGGTAAAGTATAGAATCTGCAAAAAATTAAATACGGCTGCGTTTAGGATTTACCTACACTGAAAAAAGTATGACAATTGGTTGTTCATCCAATGCAATTATTCTCATTCCATTTAGTGAAAATAATATGAGTTTTTTGTATAACCTATTATTTTTAATTGAGACAAAATTAAATTTGCCTGGGAAGTGCAAACCTATAGATTTCATCTGGACTCAAAGCATATTTTGTAGGTTACATCATATTTGCTCTCAAGTTTTGACACTTCCCAGCATGCTTTTCTGCACCTTTACTTTTTAAGAATTGTTTGTTTTAATGTATGTTCTGCTTCATGCATTAATGTATCGATTACTTTGTTTGATTTTTAAATTATAATCTTCATCTCTACTTTTCAAACCTAATATAAACTGTAAATGGTGTAATTTATTGCAACCATTACTGAGAAGAGTGTTCCATTCTATGTAGTTTAGTAATTTGGTAAAATGTGCTAATATTTCACCAATGCAGTTCTATCCACTGCAAGTTATGGGTGATAAAATATTTAATCTGCTGAATGTTCTATCAGTTTGATATTCTAATTTGTAAAAATACAATCTTGAAGTAACTGTCAGTGTGTTACGAAAGCTGTAAACACTCAGAAGTTGTTATTTGCCACATTTCCTTAGAAACGCATGCTGGGAGATATGCAAATGTGAATTCAAATTGGCTCAATTTACAGTAAATGTGACAATTGACTGTGATGATCAACTTAAAAAAATACATGTTAAACCAACTTTAATTACATTTATTGGGACAACCTAAAAAATCATGCGTTGAACAAATTAATTTATTTTACATTGGGTAAAATAAATAAGAAAGCATAAGAAATATAGCATAAGAAAGCATAAGAAATATAGGTGTGATTCATTACTCTACATTTTTTAAGTTGGATCAATAATATATATGTTTTTCAGTGTGAGCAGAGGGAATTAATGCTCCTCTGGAAATTTACGCTAAAGACTAGGCCCTAAATACATACCCTTTTCCACAATATGATAATATGTTTTAAAACCATATGCACAAAACTCTATAAACTATGTCTAATCCTACATTTATTTCTACAATTAATGTTCATACAGAACAAACATGACTAGGCAAAAGAACCTGGCAACAAGTCAAGATCAAATATAAAAATATTTTGCAGGCTGGTAAGTGCCTTAACTCTTAACAGTGTGCAAATGGTATGTAGAAATTACTTACAGGGGAAGGTGATAAAGATGTGTAACAAAAGCTTCAGTGCCATACACACACTTCTGACAGTACGGCAAATAGTGCCTTTATTTAGAAATAAAAAATAATGAAAATTTGCTTCTTTCAAATCACTGTAGCAACTTCATGAACCATTTCAAACCATGTAAACAACTTCAATGAATGTTTAACACGTTTATTTCGGATCAGAGCGACCACTGATTTAACACATGAGACTCCAGGATTAATCTTAGCCTGGCTGTTAGCCTGCTCTAGAGCAGGCTAGCTGCAAAGAATAAATTTCCATGGTTACTTGGCTGGGTTTACTTCTAGCAGTTTTTGTGCAGTCGAGGCTAAATTCATCCAGGATAGCTTGAATATCCCGGCTTAATCCCTTATCTTGGTTTTGTGCAATACCCCCCAGGTATCAAGCAGACTTGATAAATATATTTTGGTACCCATTAGTATTACATACTTAAAGTATAATATTTATGCTCATAAAATTATGTTAACTAATAGCAAAGAAAAGTTTTGGAATTTGCCTATACAAGACCAAATACAATATTTGTGACATGATCAGTGTACCTGCTAGTACACAGTGCAGGTATTATGCATCATATGATTTATCATTTTACAATATCAGTGTACTAGCTAGTACACAGTGCATGTATTATGTATTATATGATTTATAATTTTACAATGTCAGTTTACTAGCTAGTACACAGTGCAGGTATTATGCAATATATATTTATCATTTTATAATGTCAGTGTACAAGAAGGTACACAGTGCAGGTATAATGTATTATCTGATTTATCATTTTATAATGTCAGTGTACTAGCTAGTACACAGTGCAGGTATTATGTATTATATGATTTATCATTTTATAATGTCAGTGTACTAGCTAGTACACAGTGAAGGTATTATGTATTATATGATTTGTTTTATAATGTCAGTGTACTAGCTAGTACACAGCGCAGGTATTATGTATTATATGAGTTATCATTTTATAATGTCAGTGTACTAGCTAGTACACAGTGCAGGTATTGTGTATTATGAGTTATCATTTTATAATGTCAGTGTACTAGCTAGTACACAGTGCAGTTTTTAACCATGACCAGAGGGACCGCCTAACTCACATTTTTCTTTGTAGATTTAAAACAGCATAGAACTGTCAAAATGTTTCACAAACGCATCCATGTTGATGGAGCGTGCCCTCTTTGACTCAACACTGAAAATTCTAAGGTGACTTGTCATCTACCATTGTTGTTGTAAGGTGGGTTTTAATCAGTTTTAAAGCTGTAAAGCTTCTCTCACATGATTAGAGTCTAACAGCTGCTAACTAAAATGTGTAGTCTGCTAGTCAATCAGTGTAGTCAATCTGTTGCTTGATGCAGTTCGGAGGGGCTCGATGACATCTCCTGGCTGCTCTGGCACACTGTCTTGTTTAGAGCCAGATGTCTGTGTGTCATCCCTTAATACATACATCTATTACATTAAAATAACACAAGAACAATTAGTGTATAATCACAATAAAAATGCCACAGCCATAAAAACAAGAAAGTACATAAATCAACAACCAACATTTTAAAGTGAGGCTACATCTGACCAAGTTCAAGGTTCAAAGTGGTTTATTTATCATATGCATTGAATAACATACATCATCCTATGCAGAGAAATTCTTTTTGACATGGCTCGGCGATTCTATGCAGTGGGCTTAAAAACAAGAATTACAACAATATAAGAATTTTAAAATAGTAATGACAATAGTAATAATAATAATAGTAATAATAATAATAATAAAACGCTATGAACTGAGC
>JACXGM010001960.1:30896-50313 GCA_016801145.1 Umbra pygmaea | reverse complement strand
TCTCTCTCTGTCTGTCTCTCTCTGTCTGTCTCTCTCTGTCTGTCTCTCTCTGTCTGTCTCTCTCTGTCTGTCTGTCTGTCTGTCTTTCCTTCTCTGTCTGTTTGTCTCTCTCTCCTTCTCTGTCTGTTTGTCTTTCTGTCTTTCTCTTTCTGTCTCTCTCTTTCTGTCTTTCTCTTTCTGTCTCTCTCTTTCTGTCTTTCTCTTTCTGTCTCTCTCTTTCTGTCTCTCTCTCTGTCATTTCAATTCAATGTTGCTTTATTGGCATGACAAAAAAATACATCTGTGTTGCCAAAGCATAAGAACAAACATACATATAAATAACAACAAGGAGTAAGTCCATATATATATGGGCTCCCTCAGCTTGGCATACCTGGGTGGCGTGTCTGGGCTGGTCACCTGTAGGCTGGTAGGGACCTCTGGTACATTTGGTGATGATGGGGACATAGAAACATTTTGGTACTTCTGTATTCACAGCCAGTTCTTGACCTGGATCCTCTATGTTGTTGCTGTAAAGTTTGTTTCCCATCACCTGTTGTTTCAATGAGGGAAAGATCTCTTCAAATGTGTTAGCTTACTGTGATCACCGGATTGTCCATATCAAGGTTTTCATCTTTGCATATTATTAGCCGTCCTCCACGGCCAATGCCCTCTCTTGTAACATATTTGTAGTTGTTAAATATTGCATTCCTCCATATATTAATAGATGTTGTATGAAATATCAGGCTGCTGTTCACTCTTTTGCCATTAGATGTAGTGTAGTCCACAAAAAGAGTTTCTGGGTTTTCAACAAGTGTAATTTATTTAATTATTTTCTTTGTTTTCTTGTTGCAGTTAGCTGGATATTCTACATCTTTGCTTATATTTGATGCAGTTGCCATGGTGACAATTGGAACTCAACTGTTAGCTCAACTGTCAAATGCTAATATTTATGCTAGTTTTTTCTTCTTTTTAACAATTTAATATATTGTTCTAGCTTGTAAATATCATATATACATATATACACCTATTTTCAGAGTGATGCTTACCAGCAGATGTTTTACTTTTCAGTTTTCCAGTTTCTTATCGATTTAAAGCTAGTAGATGTTCACTGAGGCTCATTTACCAACTCTCAGGGGTAGAGTTTAAAAAAAAGTTAAAATCAGGAGTTTAAACTTCTTTTTTCTTCTATTAGTTACTATGTATTATGAGATTGACGTCCTGAAGTTTTTGTTTAATCTGTTTCGTACTTTCCATCCAAAAAGTGGAAATATTTTAGGAGCACATCAAGCTGTGACCTTCCACTCTCTCCCTGTCTCTGTCTCTGTCTCTGTCTCTCTCTCTCTGCCTGTCTGCCTGCCTGTCTGCCTGTCTGCCTGTCTGTCTGTCAATTCAATAACACTTTATTGACATGGAAAGTTGTTACTTACATTGTCAAAGTACACATAGACAGTCAGGTGAATGGTACTGTAGACGGACAGTACGAATTAAAATAATATAACATCATTTTAACTACTTTACTACAACATCAGTAGTAAATACAGTATCAATTATAATATAATAATTCTAATAATAATAGTTAACATGGAAATTGAAGTGTACATTCACTGTACATTGTCAATGATTTCCTCAGTTTTCTGTCATTCACAAAGGTCAGATATTCAGCCACTGTGTATTGTCTATTTAAATTTAAATAACAGTGAAGTTTATTCTGAAATTTCATAGTGTTTTTCCAATAGTTAACGTATTTTTCTTTTTGTTTGGTTATAATCTGATTGGGCCAGATTGTCTGAGTTCGTTTGGTGGTGGTTTCCGAGTTTAGCCTCAGTACCAACTGGATGAAGGGACTTTTCTCTATATTCATTTCTTGGCTTTTCAGGGCCTTGTAATGGTAGGAAAAGGGGTCACTTGTTTATAGGTGGTTGTAAAACTCGTTTTTGGATATTTATTAGTAAGGGATATTGGCCTAATTCTGCCCTGCATGCATTATTTGGGGCTTTATTCTGTACTCTTAAGGATTCTTTTACAAAATTCTGCATGCAAGATTTCAGTTGGATGCTTTTCCCATTTACTGAAGTCTTGAAGACTCTCCCCCTCTCCCCCTAGTCAGGCTCTTATCAACAGCTCTCCACTCCCCCCCAACCACTGATGTAAATGTTAAGTTTTGATTCTAACCATCTGCACCCCCCCCCCCCACACCCTCCCTGATGGGTATTTGCTCCTGTGTGCTTGTGGACCCTCTCCCTCCCTCTGCCAGTCTGAACACCCCCGGCTCCCGGGCCTCCACTGCATCGGCTGCTGCCGTCCTCTCATCCTCCTCTTCCTCCCGTCCCCGCCACCACAAGTCACAGTCCACCTCCAACCACCCCTGTCTAACCCCGGCTCCCGGCCCTGACTTCCACGCACCACCCAGCCAGCTACACCACCGGCCCAGGCAAGTGGCCCTCTTAACCCCCCACACAACACTTCCTAGAGCTTCCGGTCTGGAGCTCTGACAGAGAGAGGGATCGGAAGAGAGAGGAAGGGGAGTTATATACATTAACTGTGTTCTGACTCTTTGTCCTTTACCAGAGTGTTCTTTTGGGGACTAACCCTCATGGCTTTACAAATATAAGCATTGGCAGTAAGGAGCATTGCAAGTGCACACTTTGATGTAGAACTAGTTAACAAGGGGAGGCTGCTTCATGCCCACTCACTTCCATTCAACACAAGCCAAACTACCCTAACACCACTAATATCTGCACACTAAAAAAGAGCACTGAAAGAGATGTCTGAAATCCAACTCAACTATCCTGCAGCCATCCTTCCGCAGCCCTCAGGGACTGCTCAGCTAAAATATGCTCTACGCTCACTAACAAAAAATTACGCTACAAAGATTTTTGGTGTAAAACAAAATTTTTACAAACAAATTGACTTTTGGGATTATGTTGGCTACCATTTGGTTTTGAAGATTTTTTTCCTAACCTGATCTAAATAAATGTGATGAAGGAAATTAAAAAAGCTAAACAGAGCACCACTGGATTGCATTTTGAGTGACACACGAGGGCCACCATGGGAAAATATAAACCCATGTTGCAGAATGCATACGCTCTGCTCCGCATCACTAACACACTGACAGTCTCACAACTTCCTTTTAGTCAACAAGACAGTGGGATGTTTAGGCTTAAATGTTCTACAGACCCTTAAATATCACTGCCATAACAAATACCATTCCAGTTATAACAAACAACATTGAACTTCTGAACTAAACAACACAAGGTTTTATGTTAGCTATCTCCTGTTTGTTTACCCTGATGATTTAGCCGTAGACTTGTGAACCATTTCTTGTCTCCTCTACATGTGTGGCCTTGTTATCAGAATAGTTTCAATGCAACGTTCTATCTTCTACACCAGAATCCCACTGACATCAATTTTTATTCTTATTTCCATTCACAAGTCAGTATGATAGCATGTGTCAGCCATCAAAATTTAAGCTTTTCAATGCATACTGTATGTTGAATTTCATTGAAATTTGTCAACATTTTGGAATAAATATACTCTACAATTTATGGGGAGCAAAATGTAGGCAAGTTATTTACAAATGTCACATTGCCCTAGAGATATTCAACCATTTAAAATAAGTTGTTGTAACCATACACTAAACACAGATCATTTTAAATATAAAAATCCTATATGGCAAAAATGAATTATTAAATACCAGAAAGAACCAATATATCACTTGATTCCACTAGTTTGTCTGGGGCTTATTCTCCCCATACATGATTGCAACGTTTCATGCTCGATGGCTAGCTTTAAACACCTTTTGCACTCTCATGATTATATTTTTCAAGAGTTAAATTAGTCTTATTGATTTCACAAATGAACTGTTACAATGTTATAGATTAATTATAGGTAATATTTTAACTCCTAAATTGTTGAAGTTTTAGCAGAGGTTCTTAGCCAGAGAAATCTGTATTATCGTTTGATGCCTTCTGTGATTTTAGGTGATATTTAAAACTATTTAGGCTTCTAGGTTCTAAAGAATGTGAATTTAGGTGCCTTAGAGCTAAAACAGGTCCCCCCTCAGGACTTTTATTTCTCTGAAGTGTTTAGGTTCAAATTTTCTCTTTTGGTCTTCTGTATTTAGAGGTTGTGCTCGCTCTGCAAACACATTAGATGTCACTGTATAGCGCAGGTTTGATTGACAGCTCTGTCAATGGGACTTCCCCTATGTTAGCAAACCATACGTCACACATTTGTTGGGAATTCCCTGCCTGATGCTTGGTAAGGGAATGCATACAATAGCCAAATAACACAGAAGCTAACAATGGCAAGATGATGATTCTACTTAGATTGTGCATATAATATAGACAACATACTACACATCCGGACTGAAATGGGGGGAAGCTAAAAATATTTTTGCAATTACGAACATTGCGGATTGTATCTTAGTTTCATTTGACGTATTCTAGTAGAGTTAACTCTACCCATATTGTTGGTTTAGCCCAGACATGGTTCAATTTAACTTGCACAATAACTTTATCCAAAATTAAATTGGGTATTTGTAGACTATATGGTCTACGCTGTAAGAGCAAATGCAAGGTTGATTGTTTTTAGTTGTTTAGTGATGTTTTTCATCATAAAATGGACCTTGGTGCTACTACTCAGACATGAGCTGCGCAGATTTGGGGTGACTCAAAAAAGTAACACAATCCAAGCGGCTACGCTGGCACCTTTACCAGTATCTATTCTAATATGGAGGATTTTATTTCTTTAGCCACGGAAGCCTCGTTAAGCACATGTTTATACGGTATTACTATTTCTATTTTTTTTCCATAGATCCAAAGTATCAAACAAAGTGAACAATGTGTGTGCAAATTTTGGATACGCTTTCATTTGGTACTTAGTAACACCTCCATTAGCAGATAAAACTGTTTCCAAAAGTTTTTTGTAGCCAGCTGAGTTTTTCTATTTTTGAATATGCTTTGTTTCCCAATCTTCCTTGCAGTCTTCCTTGCAGCACATAAAAACGTGTGGGTTTTCATGCAGGGACTTTGTTTGAAATCTCCCCACAGATTTTCAATAACATTCTGGGGACTGAGACAGCCATTCTAAAACCTTTGTCCTTCTTTTTCATAAATATAAATGGTTGATATTCAGGCATACTTTGGATCATTGTCTTCATGTCTTGTGGAAATATATTTAAAAAAAATCAAATTCAGTGTTCTGACATTCGCTTGTAGAATTTGTTGATATTAAGTTGAATCCGTTCATTTTTCCACCTTCAAAATATTGCCAGTTCCACTAATTGCCACACAACCTTTAAATCATAATGGAGCCATACTGTGCTTTACATTTGACAAGGTGTTCTTGTCTTGTAATGCTTCACCCTTAATTTCTCAATGTGCCATTACTGGTTGTGGACAAACAGTTCAATTTTTGTTTCACAAAGCTTCAATGTAACATCTTTAATGATTGTTTTCTCCAATCCAATTTGTCTTTTATCATTAAGTTCCCTTTAATCATTGGGAGGTTAAACACTTTTCTTAACTATACAACCATGATTGAATTCACAGGCACCCAACCTGTACACAAGGAGTCGCTCCTATAGAGCACTGACCCATGCTGGGTACTCATGCATTGTCAGAATGCCACGACAAAGACACAAACACTGGCTGTAATATTTTAGGTTTATGCAAACATCCCAATACACAATGCTCAGAAAAATTGAGAGAACACTCAAATTAATTTCTTTAATTTTAAATACATTTTATTAATTTGAGTGACTATATAGATTTGGCAATAACAGTGTTTGCTCTGTTTGGAAGGCACTAATGCCTTCAGTATACTTGCCGTTGCCGACTTGGCGTGCACCAATGTGACGTCAAAAATACATAAAACTGCGAGGTTTTAGAGCGCGCGAGCACAGGTCACACACGCCACTCTTTTTTTAGCAGCGCGTGAAAAAATGGAAAACAAAAGCATGGACAAGTTCAAGGGCACGGTAAATGATTCATAATAACACAGTTAATGGTTCATAATAAAACAGTAAACGGTTTATAACAACAGAGTTAAGATCATCTTAGCCATTGTTGACATTGACGTTAATGCTGCTGCCAGTTCTGCCATCATTTACCTTTTTCTTCTTCTAGTCTATAGAAATAGTAAAGTCAGTAGCCTTTCCTCAGTTTTGGAACCGCTGTTCTGGAAAAGACTGCAACTAGTGTCGCGAGCACCATGCACGAGTATAAATAGTCACGGCGCTCCCACGACATCACATTGTCACGCGCCAGGCCGGCAACAGCTAGTATACTGAAAGATTAAGTGTCACAAGTGCTTTTCATGGTGTTTTAGGTAGAGAGACATGCAAGGATATAACTCGAAAACAGTGTTTATACAAGAAAACGGCCTTGGGGTGAATACAAATATACACAAACGGGAAGACTATACATTACATCAACGACCGACAGGATACAAACAATACAGATCTTATTTACAGCACTAATGAATAAAGTGAATGCACCTGGGAAGTAATCAAGAAAGACACTAGGACAACGATAACATGTGATCATGGCATGTGACTGGAGAAGCGGGAAGCTAAGACATATACAATAAACACTGGAAAGAAACTCAAATGACATATTACAGGGGAGCAACACAAAACATACACATGTGCAAACCCCTTAGGGGGGAATCGTCATACTAAGTTAAATCTACATCCCAGAAGTTTCTTTAGCCAGATGAACCAATTGAGCATGGATAATAACCCTACTGGGAACAAACCTTCTTGCGATGGCACGTTATGTATGTGCCATTCTGGAGGAGCTGGACTACCTGTGCAACCTGAATGGGCTGCAGGTAACACCTCATGTTACCAGTAGTGGCAAGGACAGTAGCAAAACTGAAGAAGAATCAGTTAGGATAAAGAGAGAGCAATTGTTTGTGGCCACCACCTGCAAAACCATTCCCTTTTTGGGGTGGTCTTGCTTTTGCCTCTTCAGTGCACCTGTTTTCTCTTTCATTTGCACCAAAACAATTGACATTGTTTCACAATCGTTTATGCTTCCTAACTGACCATATTTATATCCATGAAGTTTAATTGACTTGGTGTTATACTGTGATGATTGTGTGTTTTTTTTTTTGGTTTCTTTTTGCAGTGTAGAAATATAAACACTATTGCTGTAAATGTTTCAGAGGCATTCTACACTGACATTTATCCGGGGGGGGGGTCTGCCTGGTGTAGTGGACTAATTAGCTGCTTCGCACCTTATGTCACGGTGGCCAGGGTTTGATGTTGGTCACAGTATTTCTGAATATTCCTGGAATTCCATCACAGTGCGATGCAAATTTAGCAGAGCCCTGCCCGGGTAATGGCGTAGAATGTCAAACTAATGTACCTTGCCAAGTCGCTCTCAAGTTACTCCTATTATGCAGATTTGAGTAGTGAATATGTAATCCTTCCGCACATGTACCAACTAGATTCTTCTATGTTGAACTAGCAGTGTAATAAGAATTTGACATTTTAATTCTCAAGTGTGTCTAATGTTGTGTCCTTGGGCAAGGCACATTACTGTTAAGTTGCTCCAGGGGATGTCTCTGTAAATTGCTATGGACTAGAGTGTGTATGCTAAATGACTAAATGTAAAATGACTTGTTTTGCATGCAGTGAGCTTGGGATGTTCAGAACCTGGTTTTGGAACCCTGGAGCGAAGGTACTACTGACAACAGATTGTCTACTGTAGTCTACCTTTCCCCTAAACCAGGCAGCCCTAAATCACATTAAATACGTTCTGAGGGAACTATTTTGTAAAACCGAAATATGTCAAATATGAACGTATGAGAGGGTCAATTACGTTTGTAGGGAACTAAATTGAACACTCGAATAACGTTCAATATGAACATTAGAAGATCATGACATAGCATGTAAATAGCATAGTTTTTGCTAGGGCGGAGGTCGGGGATGGTGGATGGGCGTATAAATCCGCGACTTGCATGCCAGTGTTCGCGAGTTCAAATCCAGACCGGCACTTTGTGTGTTTTGTTCTACAGTGATTGCGTCATGCAGACACGCGATTGTCGGTTTTTGTAATGTTAACCCTAACCTTAATTCTAACCTTAACCTCAGTAACGTCATATCTAACCTTAACCGTTAGTAACCTCATGCCTAACCTTAACCGTTAGTATCCTCCTACCTAACCTTAACTGTGAATGTTGCAATATAATTTCGAAGGCTATGGAATGTATGGAATTCTCTCGCATAAATCCGCTAAACGAAATGTACCGGAGCAACGTAATTCAAGTACAAATATAGCCTAATAACAAAACGTGCACTTCAAACGTAAAAACACCCTAAATAGGTTGGCATAGAACGTAATTTAGGTTTTCAAAATAGTTTCCTGAGAACGTAATTTGGGAGAAATTCTGAGATTTACGGTTGAAACCAGGTCTTCCCAACCCTTGGCCCTATTAGACATTTCCCATGTTTTAACCCTAAATAGGCATCCTGAATCCGGTGGTCAATTTATTATCAAGCCCTTGATTAATTTATCCCAAAATGAGTTAAACAATAATTGTAAACTTTTAGGAGCAGCCCAAGGTCAGTCTTGGGATACACTGCCCTGAGCACCCCAACCTACTTTTGTTTATTTATCTCTTAAAGTGATGGTTTGGAGTAATATAACCCTAGGGTCCTTTCCACCTTCACCATGAGCCAAACAACCCCTCATAAGCTTTTTTCCCTTGTAATACTATTGGTCGAGTTAGCGCTATCACCCGTATGGCTTAGTGCAGGCACTAATGGAACCAAGGGTGTATCTCGTAAATAGCCCCACTAATAATGCCCGGAATTATACCAAACTTCTAAAGTAATACAAATAGGTTCTGTACTTATAAAACAAGGCATTGAAAAGTTTGTAAGTACACCAGAAGTATATTTAAATAACACTTGCCTGATGGCTGCTACTCTCGGCTGCTAGGCAATACATGTTGTGCTCTGTGCGTGATCTCGCCGGATTCCGCAGGATCTTGCGGGATCACAGTAGCAGCCATCAGGCAAACTACTGGCCTGCTAGCTAGCTCCAGTGTGTAAAAAAGAGCCCTACATTTCCAACACATATGCCACTCTAGACTAGCAATACCTACCTATGTACATCTCCAAATGTATTAATTTTATTCATGTAAAATCTAGTTGTTCCCAAAACTGCTGTAATGGATTTGTAATGTAAAACTACTAATGCTGTCAGTTAAACGCGTTATGAACACCGATTGGTGTATTTAAAGTAGGGCTGTCAAAGTTATTGACTAAACATGTGCATTTCTTTTAAAGAGCTTAGAACTTGAAATTGTAGAGATGCAAAGGGTCAGAAACTTTCCATGGGAAGTTAAGCCTGGGACGTTTTTGAATTTAGCTTAAATTCATCACAAAAGTCATAGTGAACCTTTTTTGTGGTTCCTCTGCATGCAAAGTGCCTTCCGTCACGTATAGTTCCTCTTCCACAGCTGATTGTCAAGATCATGCCTACTAATGAGATGCTTTATTTTATTAAACTTTTAGGTCGCAATAAATATTTTTCACCTTGAAAGTGTTTGATATGTTGTGCAAAACAACTCAGAATCTGAGAGATTTATTGCCAAGTATGTTTTACCAAAGGATTTTTTTATGGTCTATTGTTGCATGTATTTTTGTACATAAATCACGGAATTGTAAACATTTTCTGTTTATGGTTAATATCCCAATACAATCCACAAATCATGGATTGGGTGAATATTATATGACCAATGATAAAATTAAATTACATTTAAATGTTATTAATAGTAATTTCCATATATTTACATTAATGCACATATATTCCCATTCATCCCCACAAAGTTTCCACCTCTGAATATTCACAAAATATGCAACCCTATGAAATTGTAAGGGTAATGTTTTTGGCGCTTGACTTGTGCTCTTCAGAGCGCTTCACACATACTTTTTATGTTCTTCAAGAGAGGGTTGGCAATGTTGTGAAATAAAATTTAAAATCACTTTTTTCACCCACCAATTCTCTGTGAAGTCTGCCAAACAGCCTGTTACTACACATCCGTTGGTACACAGGTGTCCCCCATCCCAGTACCCCTCCACAAAAAAACAAGAAGGCCAGCATGTTGTTGCTTTCAAAGATCAGGTGTGTGATTCGTCTGGATAAATCCGGAAATCCGGGTTTCCTGATTTGAAAATGAGGCTCTCGTAAATCATGCCCGGCTCTAAAAATGACTGCTCACCAGTGTCATTTTTTGTGCCTCTGATTCATGTCTTCGTGTCAGTCTGCAAGTAGTTCCTTCATTTGTCACAATGGAACTTAAGCAGAGCTCCACCAAAGAGCCTGCAGTTGTTGTGGAAGGTTATCTGATGTGTTCTATATTTTTCTTAGCTGAAGCTGACAACGGGACAAAATAAATGTAAAGAGAGACATAGTGGAGTTCCTTTTTTCTATTGGACAAATATAATAAATAATAAATTCTGTAATGTTGTACGTGACAAATACTAGGGCCCTATGGTAAAACACTCACAAACATAACCAGTCGGAGACTTGAATCCTGCTAACATAGCCTGAAGACGCAAAGTGTGTGGGGGGGGCTCGCACCGCTGCTTGTATGTCCTTTGCTAATCCCACCTATGAAAGATAGTTATGCATTCCTTTTGGACCATGCATCGTGTAGGACCCTAGACTAAAAATGCAATGCAAAGGTATACTTTTTTTCCTTAGCCTGTGGGATCAGAGATCAGCAAACTTCTATTCAGATTAAAAAAACACTCCTGGATTTTGTGCTTCCAAGTCAAGCACTGTCGTACGTTTACAATAAAAAACAATTTTCAACATAGTGCACTGCTTTATGAAAATAGTTTATTTAGGGCAAAATGTATTCATATTCAACTAGAGAATATAATGCAATTATTCATAATTATTTTAATAGTTTGACAGCAAAATGTATAGTTGGATGTTAAAGAAATACTCAATTGAGCATTCTTTTAAGAGATACGGTCCCTTTGCTGAAATGCATCAACCCTTTGCTTCGAGATACTGTTGTATACATTGGGAATCTCCACAAAATGTGACTTTTAAAAGATTACATACATTTGTTGAATTCATATATGCATATAAATATATAACACATCTTGCTCCCTAACAGTGCTCCCTCCCAGAGGCCACCTGGCGCGTCCCCCTCGGCCCACAACATCAGCGCCACGGTGACTGATCGTACCAACTTTTCCAGGGGAGTGGCAATCCGCAGCACATTCCATGCGGGTAAAATTGATGACAGGCTGTACTGTGACTTTGTCGTGCTTTAACTTCTCTCCATCCATCATGGGACCCTTTATTGGTCTTCTTCTCTCCCATCTAACATTTGAATTGTTATTATGGCTACACACTACTACGAGGCCAATATGTTGGTAATATTGTGGATTGACTTAAAACAATCCAAATGTTTTGGATGCTACGTCAGTATGTTATAGCATGGGTTCAATTCCAGAGTTACTGCTACTTCAGGACTCTGCTTCCTGATTATCCAATGTTTCTCCTTGATCTACAGTGACAAAGATATATTTGGTAAACTGCATGTCTAACAACATGTCTGTAACAGGGCAGCAAAGAGGTGCCAGGGACCAGCAGGGTTCTCCCTACAGTGGAACACCAGCTTCTCCCTCCCTCAGCCATGGGAACAGCCAGGCAAGGAGACCCGGGGCCACCGGCATCTTCTCCAAATTCACCTCCAAGTTCGTACGCAGGTGAGTCCCATCGTGGTGGAGTAATATGGGGAGGGGCTTTTGAAAGGGTGAGAAACATGGGCAGAGTACTGGAGGACCAGAGGGGAATGAAGCATAGAAGAATGTTGGGACAAGAGGAGGAATCAAAAGTTTAGAGGAGGGAGAAAACTACAATAAAGATGTTCAGAGGGTTCCGTTCTTGGCGGGGTACTCTGAGTATAAGGGCGTAGATAGTGGAGGGTTTTGATTAGAAACCCACAAGGCGGCCCGCCTAGCGAGCAGGCATGTAGAAACAGACATCAATGCAGGGAACACCAACACACACTGGTTGTCATCCGGTCTGATGGTCTTAAATGACCTCTGCAGTCCGGTCTTGTGTGTGTGTGTGTGTGTGTGTGTGTGTGTGTGTGTGTGTGTGTGGGTGTGTGGGTGTGTGGGTGTGTGGGTGTGTGGGTGTGTGGGTGGAAAAGACAGTCTCTGGACTGCTGCTCGAACATGCCTCCTCTTCATCCTTCCTTCATAGTGACAGTAGTCATGGCTACAGTGGCGGTATCACTTTCCTGTACTATAAATACTGCTTGTGGGGACACTGCGGCATATACACACACTCTTTGTCCATCTTTCTAACACACACACTCCTCTATCATCTGACTCATTCACCCTAATACAGACTTCTAAGCAGCCTGTTTCATTTTTTTAATCATGGCTCCCAAAGTGCTATTTCATACACACAGGTGTTGGCTTACTGGTAGGAAGCGGAGGTGGGGTGATAAAGCTCCTGTTTCACTGGCACAGTTTAATAGTGTTTTATTAACTTGTCTAATAACACACACTCACACATTGTCTCTCACACACCAAGAGAGTGGTGTGCCTGTGTGAGAAAAATTGTTTAGCTTCCCAAACTGTCACATTTAGCATAAAAATGTACACTTACAAACTGTTTTCAGGATCATATGGTTCAGTCCTCGCTGTGTGAATGTTCCATTTCACATTTGAAGATGCTCATTCAATTTAATCCTAACTAATACTCGTGAAACTTTATACCGTAGTTGCTTGTTAACTTCGTAATGCCACGTATACATAATATTTAAAAGTTTTGCAGATTTTGTTATCCAGAGCAGCTTACATTATTGTATACATTTTTATTCATCATCCATCTTTATACTTTATATAATTTCCTGTCTTTAAAATGTGTCATTAGCAACTGGAGGATAATAGGAGAGTCATGCAAATTCAAGCCTATTCCAACCCAACCCAAATTAGCTAAAGCCCAAAACTTGGTCACACACAGAGAAAAAAAAAACATCCCTACACCAGGGATATTCAAATCTTACCCTGTGAGGTCTGGAGCCCACAGTTTTTTTATGCCCCAGGTATAAGTCCCAGATTAGAACATTGCAATGGTGGAAATAGTGAAACTGGCTTTGAGGTCCAGATGTGGTCATGAGGGCTTTACTAGTTTGCTGAAGTTATTCAAGGACAGTTTGCATACCCCTGGAGAATTGGTAATCGATGTACCATATTCAACTGTAGGTCATAACAGAATTGCACAATCATAAAACAAAACTTGACAACAAAGAAAATAATTAAATGACCCTATTCAAAGTCTGCGTACACCGGAGTTGTCAATAGGGTGTATTGTCCTCATTAGCATCAATGACAGTTTGCAGTTATTTGTGATAGATGTCTGTGAGGCCCTGAATTCTTGCAGGTGTTATAGCTGCACATTCTTGGCAAAATACTTACAGGTCATCCTAAGATGTGCTTAGGGTCATTGTCATGCTGGAATGTCCAAGAGCATCCCTTGCGCAGCTTTCATTTCGACAAATGCAAATTGTCTGCCAGTATTGTCCGATAAAATGCTGCATTCGTCTTGCCTTCAATTTTTACAAGGTTCCCTGTGCCTTTAGAGCTCACACACCCCCAAAACATAAGTGAGCCACCACCATGCTTTACAGTGAGGATGGTATTCTTTTAACTATAGGCCTTGTTGACCCCTGTCTATAGCACTTATGGTTGTGATCTCGTCACTCCAAATTACAGTGTGCCAGAAGCTGTGAGGAGTGTCAAGGTGTTGTTGGGCAAATTGTAACCAGGCTTTTTTGTGGTGCTGTCACAGTAAAGGCTTCTTTCTAGCAATTCGACCATGCGGCAAATTTTTGTTCAAGTATCGTCATTTTGTGCTCCTTGTAACAAACACACCATATTTTTCCAGAGCAGCCTGTATGTTTTCGAAGGTTACCTGTGGGTTTATCTTTGTATCCCAAACATTTATTCTGGAAGCTTTGCATGAAATCTTTCTTGGTCTATCTGACCTTTGCTTGGTATCAAAAGATCCTCAAATCTTCCACTTCTGAATAAGTGATTGAACAGTACTGACTGGCATTTGCAAGGCTTTGGATATCTATTTCCAACTTTATGCAGTTCCAGTACCTTATTACGCAGGTATTTTGATAGTTATTTTCTGCTACCCATGGCTCAGTATATAACCTGCTCAGTGTATCTACGTGAAAGCTAACAAACTCATTAACACTTATTGCTATTTAAAATCTCCGGTGTGGGAAATTATCCTTTAATTGCCATTTTAAACTGTGTGTTCCACTTTGTGTGTTTGTAACAAGGCCAAACATTGTACATTTTTGATCAGGGCCATTTGGGTGAGTTCTGTTATAATTATGGTTTACAAAGTAGCCAAACAACTATGTGATAAATTAGGGATGGGACGGTATGAAAATTTCATATCACGATTATAGTGACCAAAGTTATCACGATTATCAATATTATCACGGTTTTGTTAAAATGAGATGGAAATGTAAAAAAACTGATACACACACACTAAAAACATTTCCACAAAAATTATACTTGGAAATCAACAAACAACAAATACAATTAGCAGCTATATGCACTTTTTATTTTACTATAGTCTACCATTTAGTACTAAAGCCTACTATCCGATGTGATATCATTATGAATTCCCCATAAATTGATGACTGATAATCTTGTTATAATTAGGCAATAGCTTTACCATCTGCTGAAGTAAATGAAAGGTCTAGTTAACGGGATGATTTTTCACCTATGCTCTGAATTTGTCTCTGTTGTAATAGCATATTCATGCAACACATACATTACATTCATTGCTAATCATTTGATTTATTGTGATGGCAAACAGAGTATCATCAATAAACTATATATACTATAAAAAACAGTCCTATTCCTGATATTTGGTAGACTACCAGTTGCTGGCAGGAATATTTTTTGCCTTATAGGCGTTAACTTACATGGTGGCTTGAATACTGTGCCAGTATACTGTGACTATCTCTGTGGATGGTTCCCATTAACTGCTGTTTTGAATCTCTCAGATGAAGGAATGGAGTTGACCGTGTGATAGTGAAGTTTTTTTTTCGGATGTCGGGAGCGACAGATGTGTACTGTAATCTGCAGACACTAAGCATATGCAATATTTTGTGTCCCTGAAATTATTTCTGTTATAAAAATAAAAATATGTGTAATAAGTTTACTATGAATTACAAGTGAGATAATTAAATATTTCATCTCAAATCAATATTGTTTGTCCAATTATTTGCCCAAGTTAGTTTTGGTATTGAAGTAAAAGTGTATGCATTCGCTGTATTAACAGTGGCTGGTTGTCACGAAGATGACAGATTTGACGTGTTTCCCCCTTTTGCAGCAACTTTCCTCTGCAGACAGGTTGCCCATTCTCGATTAAATTGCCCTCAGGAGTCTTGTAAAAGCCAAAATATGACCAGGATGGCTAAAAAATCTCCCGAGCACTGTCACTGCCTTCCGCCTTGACTTCTCGTGCAAAAAACAACGTTGCATGCGCGCACCTGCGTCAGACTGATTCTGGCTGGACAGGATTTACCGTGAGTTTTCAAAATCACGGTAATCAAACACGGTTTTAATGAAAATTAAATTTTAAACGGTAATACTAGCCGTACTGACTTTTTATTGTGTTTTCCGTGAAACCGGTAATCATCCCATCCCTATGATAAATAATGGCTTCCTATGATCACTATCCTTATATCACAGTTGAAACGCTGTTGTGGCTTTAGGATTAGACAACAGGAATTTAATAAAATCCATAGATTTGTTACACTTTGCCAAGTTGTAGTAAAGGTTTTATCAATTAACCTCAAATAAGTTAGTTTCAATTAGAACAGATTATCAGTTTATCAGTAGGTTTTCCAGCATAGTTGACACTGTTTTAAATCATCTGGGGTGTTTATTTGATAATAGGCATTTGCACACACATGGGTTATTCAAAGCTTGTTCTGAAGTCTCTTGATCTATTCTTCATGGTAGTATAATACTACCATCGTAAGTAGGCTTAGTTTTTGAATAGAATATAAGAGACTAGGGATGCTCATATTGAACGTTTAACCATTAACCGAAAGTAAAAATTTGACCGATTAATACTATCAGTTAAACGGTTTAGAAGTTTTTTTTTTACATATATAGCCTATATTTGTTGAATCACTTGGCGTGTTGACACACGCAACCAGAGCCTGGTGCTTCGTTTTGAAAGGTGGGGAGATATAGGTAATGAGGAGCAAAACTGCCTGTTTTGCATCTGCAACGCGTTCTTCATTTAAATTGACAACCCTTGGACATTTATGATGACTGTGATATTAACTTGCACTTTAATTTTTTCATGTACAGAAACGTATAACGCTATCATATTGGGAAGCAAATGTTATTTTATCGGCTATAATTAATCATGCTCCTGATGCATTATAGCCGACAAAATAATGTTACCTTAAAAACAACACACAGTGATTGACAACACGCACTTTATTTTCAGAGAGGACCGTAATGGTAATTTCAATCGAATGGGTGCGATCGGCAGATAATGTATAGTTAGTAATATAACGCATAGCAAGCGTTATCAACATTTTGTTTTGTGTTAATGAAATATAGCCCTTATTTGCAGTAGGCCTCCTGTAAGCAACAACCTTGTTCCAGATTGTTACCAACTGTTTTCATTCTATAATTTGACAACTCGGTAAACACTGCATCAAGGCTACTTTACTTTGATTGAAAGTGAAAACAGAAAGTGAAAACGTCTGCGACAAATTTTCGGCGACAATATTTTGGTTGGTGTGGATTTACGACAGTGTAGCTAAGTTGAACCTTAAGTCTCCGTGGTGAAACCAAACATCGACACAGCTTTAGTATGAAACTAACTAGTTTCAACTTATCGTTTAGTGTGGACTTTGCACCCGAGTTAACTTATACGCAAAGCTGGTTCACCCGGCCTCTGTTTGTGATCTGTTCTGTATGCTGTTTAGATATTAAAACAAATTTGTGAAAAAAAATGTTTGTATATTTAACGGGTTACAGACACTCCTCAATTAAATGTTTTATTTAAAGCCAATTGAATCTTATAATCTTATCAGTTAACGGTTAATAATCGGATAACGAGTTGCGGTTGTCGGTCGGGAAAATTAGCCAAAATGAGCATCCCTATAAGAGAGCCTTGCATAATTAAACCAAATTCCTTATGCACCAAAGGTTGTTAATTGTATGATTTGTATTTAATATTTTATTACAGAATTGTAAGTTAATGTGCCAGAGTGTAGCGTTCTAAGCTCCCGATACATGACCACGCGTTCCTCTGCTGAGTGGAATAATACCAAGTCTATTATAGGCCCGTTTTATATTGTAGAACTTAATTGCTTTAAAGATGTCCAACTAATCACAAGCTTTCCCCAACATTTCCTTTGTGTATGGTTCAATAAATTACACTATGCAACATTATGCCAGGCCTATTTCCCTAAACATTTAGACCAGAAAATGAAGCATCACAATGTTATAAGTAAATAAATATCTTCATCCATTCACACAGTTAAAAATGTTATTCTTCATCGTCCACCCCTAACTAACCACATGTTTTTGAATGTGGGAATTTGTTTTGTTACATAACTGTGCTCAGCGAACATGCAACTTCATAATAAGTTTGGTGAAAGAAAAAAACAGAGGATTTGAAATTGTTTCCTATGTGTATCCTTACGTACCTAGACTAGCCTATTCATATCAGATTCTCAGTTTTTCAGTGGCAAAGTAGCTTGTAATTTTGATATTTTTTTACGCTATTTAAATGATTATCTTGTGTCTCCAGTTATGTACAATTGCATGACATGCATTCATATTAGGCCACATTTTTCCCAGGTCCCATAGATACAAAAGAAATTCACCATGTGTACAATCTTTGGAAGCTCATTTATAAAACTAGTATGTGCCAAAATGTCTTTGGTCAAATGGTCTATGAAATGCAGTCATTTGTGTACCACATTTCATTAAAGTAAGGATGGGCACTGGTTGTTTACCATACAGGCTCACTTGTTTGTAGGTTTTCCTGGAATGTCAGAGAAATCAGACTTTCTCCATTTAGCTATCCCTCATTGTCAGATGGCGAACCGTACCTTGTCTTTATGGGCACAATTATTCTACCCATTTTAAAACCCTGTATACAGTCAATTACAATAGTTTTCCCCAAATGGCTTTCTCAAAAAATGTTTTCTAAAATCAATCTGAGTGTTGGTAAAGAGCAACTTTACATTTCTTACCAATCTTAATATGAATTGAGGTCTTGTGTTGACAGGGCCATTTTAGGACAACCAGTGTCTTGTTTTAAACCTTTGTAGTAGGGGTGGACGATACTGCAAAATTTGTGTTTGATCCGATGCCAAGCAATACAGGGCCAGTATCGCCAATTTTGATACCGATACTGATACTTTTTATTATTCAAAGTGGCTTATGTATGTTCACATATGGGAGAGAAGTGTATGAGAGAAGTGTATCATGATTTATGAGGTATGTATCACTTTAAATATTTTTATCTTTAATAATTATTTACTTATTATGTTAGACTTTATGCCATGTTTTTGTCAAATTTTCAGTAATATTAGGAAGTTAAATTTTTATCTCAGTGCACTGGAAGATAATTTTTCTTACTTTAAGCATATTCCATCTTAATTTAGATACTTAGTCTTAGAGCCTGACCGATATGAGATTTTTGAATCCAATACCAATACCGATTTTTAGTGGGAAAAATTTGCCGATACCGATACAACTTTTTCTATTACTATGGCTGAATTGAAAAATCTACATTTTCCTGCATGGATTGTGCTTAAAACCAGACTCCAAAGACTCTCAAAGCAGGGTACCCGCGGGTCCTTAAAAAGTCTTAATTTCATTTTTTCAGAATTTAAAAAATTGTCTTAAGTCTGAAAAAAATTATTTTGTCATGGTTCATTCGTGATTAAAATGTTATAGTTGACAGTACACCTTCACAGCCACATGGGGCAGTGTACTGAACTGAGTAGTTGTGTAGATCAAGCGGGTCCTACAGTATGATTAACACATTAGGAAGAACATGGATGAATCGCGGAATCCAGACATTTCAACAAAATAAAAATATTAAAAATCGAAATCTAAAAATTCCAATATATTAACATTAAGTTATAATTACAAGCGCAGTGTCCTCCGAATGCGGTGTGTGTGTGTGTGTGTCTCTCCCAGCACGCGCCTCTCTATTGCGAAGTGCTTGTAACATCACTACTTCCTTCCCTTCTACACTACATTCCCTAAAAAGAGACAACACTGTTTCTTTGGAGTTCGTGCGTAACATTAGGCTACTTCAGTGAAAAATGTAATAGCAAACTTCCACGGATGGAGTGAAATTTGTGCTAAGAA
>JACXGM010001960.1:0-30796 GCA_016801145.1 Umbra pygmaea | reverse complement strand
GCCTATTGGCTTACCTACATCAGACAAAATAACCTGTATGTTAAAAAAACGCGTTCACCCAATGCGCTGGTCGTTGCCATTTATTACAGTTTTCCAAACTTTTATTTGACTTTAGTTTCACATAGCTATTTAGGATATTTTTATTTGTGTCATTGCAGTGTTGTTTACTGAAACTAATGTTTTGGTGATCAGTATAAGATAAATGTAAATTTCCACATTCTCGTTTTGTTGCATTTAGCGCAGGTGTATTGTGCGATTCATATTACTTTTGAACAATTCCTTTTAGCAACTTGAGAGCCAGGATTCTTGGCGTTAATTCCATTCAGTCGTTTAATCTGCTGGTCGTGATTCTACTGCAGACCTAATTATGCACAGTCTATCATGCGCACATAAAAATGCTGCAGGCAAAATAGAAAATAAGATACATTTAGAAGTGTTCCTTTACTTAATATAATGAAAATAAATAACTTATTTGCAAATATAATTAATAGACATTGCTTTTTAATCAAATCCAAACATTCAAATGAAGTATTGCGCTGGTCACCCTCAAAGTAACCATTCAATGTGCGATCTCCAAACAATTACCAATAGATAGCATTTCATTAAATAAATCCTGTTGGTATTGGCGCGCATAATAATATGACAGTGTGTACTGCTGCTTATCACATTAGGCTAGCGTGTGCACAGGCTGGCAGCTTGCTGGCATGTCATTTTAATGATTTGTTTACTTTGCCGAAATCGGTCATATACCTTCTCATAATAGCTTTCTCCTGACTGGAGAAACCATATTAATTCGACAACACACAACAAAGTAGAAACTTATTTATCTCAACAACCTTTTGAAGGTGAATGGTTTCGCCCCAAAACTGCGGTGCTCTGTTATTCCTAGGTTTCTATTCATTATAATAGCGTGCTGCAGTCCCAGAGAGCTAACATTAGTTACATAGCTAGATAAAGTAGATGTCATGGAAATGGTGAAACGCAGGTGTTGACATTCTCAAGTTTTGTAAAACATTTTTATGCCAGAGCTGGAGTAGTAAACACTGCAGGCTTTTTATTAAAAATGCATATTCAGAAACAATTTGACTTCAGTAGCTAGCTACGGTACAGTAGAATAGTCAGTAACTAAATATGGCCATAGCGTCTATCTATCTATCTATCTATCTATCTATCTATCTATCTAATAACCCCAAAATCCTTTTTATGCAATGTAAAACTTTGTGTGCATTTTGTGTGACTAACACCGGAAAGCTGGTTTTCAACTCACCATTATAAGCAGCTTGTTATGACAGGCTCTTCCAACCACACTGTTTTAATCTTTTTAAGATAATGTCTTCTTGTAATGCACAAACATATATTCAGTGAAAGAGCGCCATCTTCCGGACAAATAAGGAATTGCAAACAAATATATCGGTCGTTATCGGTGGAAATACCACCGATACGAATATATCTGTAAACTGCTAATATTTACCGATAATATCGGTCAATTAATATATCGGTCGGGCTCTACTTAGTCTTATTTTTGGAGGTGTGTTTTGGATTGCATTGTGAGGTGAGTGGTGGAATTTTTACCTGCCACCTGTGAGACTTATTAAAAAAAGTGTTGCCTTTGTGTCAAATTGGCGGTTGGTGCCGGTAGTCAGGTTGTGTGCCGCATCACGCTGTGCGCCCATATGTTTGTTGTTTGAGTACACTGCAGAGTCACAAGGAACAGCAGCGGAGCTGGAGAAACACTTAAGATGTGTTCATGACAATGTAATATAGTTTGTCAAGTGTGAGAGTTCTATTCTCACCTTTATAAGCAGCTTGTTATGAGCAGTTCTTCCATCCCCACTGTTTTAATCTTTTTAAGATAATGTCTTCTTGTAATGCTCAAACCTATATTCGGTGAAAGAGCGCCATCTTCCGGACAAATAAGGAATTGCAAACAAATATATCGGTCGTTATCGGTGGAAATATCAACGATACGAATATATCTGTAAACTGCTAATATTTACCAATAATATTGGTCAATTAATATGTCGGGCTCTAGCAAAAATCAATGCTGAATAACTATGCATGTCCCAAGAGTAAATAATCTATAACACTGTGTGCAATATTATTAGGTGAGTTGTATTACCGCGCTCTCTGGCAATCCAAAATGTAAATACACCTCAAACCTGAATAGTTAAGAAAGTAAAAGTGAGGTCTTGGCTTTCTTTGGAGAATATCTATGTGTGCACATTTGTTGTGCAACTATTAGTGTGCAGAATAATTATGCAACTAAATGAAAAACTAAGTTTCCCATCTCACTTGTTGATTTTCATTTGTTCATGTAAGAATAAGAAAACAAACAAATCAATTTTTACAAATAAACATTTCTGACATTTCAAAACAAATTAGCCACCAATATAGCCACCATTCTTATCAATAACAGTCATAAGCCTCCCATTCATTGAGTCTGTCAGTTTCTTGATCTGTTGACGATCAACTTTTTGTGCAGCAGCAACCACAGCGTTTCAGACACTGTTCAGAGAGTTGTACTGTTTTCCTTCATTATAAATTACCCATTTATGGGACCACACGTTCTCAATAGGGTTTATGTCAGGTGAGGAAGGGGCCACAGATTTGTAGTTGTAAATGGAAATGTGCAAGTGTGTGATGATTTGTGAAATATTTGATTTTGTAAACAATCTCAGACATGTAGACAATATGTTCTGAATAGGAACAAACTTGTAAATTCATATTTGGTCACAAGAAATAATTGCATTTGTGTATGCACATTTCAATTTTGCACCCTCTGACTTTTGTCAGTGATTTGGCACTCTACCGTGACAAAGATTTGCAGAGGTGTAAACAGCGATTTGCAAGAATAGAGATTTGTAGACTGAGATTTGAGAGACAGAGGGAGAGTGAGAGAGAGATGGAAGGCAGGAACCTGAATTCTAACATATCAGATGGATATCATTCACTATCCTAATGCCTAATTTGACAAACCTTCTGAAATCTGATTTGCTCTATAATTACTCTTGCTTCGACAGACGCCAGGAAACAGATGGGGCAAGGTACAGAAAACTGAAGCTAGCGATATAATGCTAGTAATCTTGTTACTAGTAAATATTGGCATTTACGGTAGCTAGCTAGCCAACTAGCTGGTGATGGTGAAAGGCAAACTTGTTCTTTTTTTTTGCACAATTTTCTTTGATATACCTTTTGTTACTCTGTGTATACCATAGTTGCTTCAGGAATCATGTGATGCTTGACTGACTATTTAAAGATGCATCCTATGGTACTTGTGAAAAGTTTTGTCATCAGGTAAATGTGTAAAATGTACAGTAACTAACAAATGTACATTGAAATCATAGGTGGTTACTTATTGCAACTTGACCCTGGGGCATAGCCGCGGGAACATATTTTATCAGGGGGGTGCTGGAGGGGGCAGGGTTTAACATTAATGATGGCCCAGGGCCAGTAAGAACTAACATCGGACCAGTAAACAAATATAGTCACTTGCCTGTTCGGGCTAGTGCTCAATTTTGCAATTTAAATTAATAGTCTCGTATTAAAATATTTGCCCATCATATTTGTCCCTCCTCTGCTTTAATTTTAGCTTATCTAAAATTAAAATCCATGTCTGTCATATGCGGTACCTTCTCCCTCCTCTGTCTTTGGCAATACTGGTGTTGTCTTTTTGACCAATAATATTTGAATGCTTGTCTGTTTTAACCAATCAAAATGTTGTATGCATTAGCGCAGGATCCAAAAGAATGTGATCATTTAATGTAAAAGAACAGTTTATGTGGGTCAAAAATAAATTTATTGAGCACCGACACGTTATTAAGTTATTATACTGTGGACATTTACCAAATATAGGTGATTTCAGTTTTTAATACTTTCCTTCCGATCTTTTTAGGAATTAAACAAGGGCAAATGAACATATCAGATTTGACAAACATCCTTATCGTTGTTGTTGATTACAAAAAAATTACTAATTACATGTAAATTTATGTATAAAACAATATTAAATACAGTCATTATATTTACTACTTCCAAATCGTTTGAATTCCATGAAAAGGTTGTTTAAATTATTGTGATGAGTTGCGGAGCTGCCGACAAGGAAGAATTAGAGAGTGAATTGGGAAGAAAATCTGGAAAAATCACAAAAAATATGTCAAATTATCTTGACAATATATTTTGTTCTTATTTCCCAATCCTAGGACACATGTACTGTAGTAATTGTTGTGCTTTACCAACTAATTGCATCTGGGTTTACCCATTTTGGGAAGTTCCTAAATAAAACCTAAATAACCAGGTAATTGGAGTTTATAACTAACTAGTTAATTAATAATTTTCTATTCTTTCTATTCATATTACAGATCACTGGTTACTAATGAACTCCTGTTATTGGTCATTTTGTTCTTAATCAGGAACTTCACAAAACTTGTGAACTCAGCCGCACTTTGTTTGGAATGCACAACATTTACCTCTTTACATGTGTCTTAGGGCTGGGCAATATTAACTAAATATTAGTTTTACAACTCACATACCATGTTGTGAAGAGGAGAAATACATTAATGGGTGTTGAAAATTAACCCTGAATTTATGTAAAGAAACAAGGAATTTTTTTATTTAACCAAATTTAATTTGGGCCAGTAATAATTCAGTCCAGGCCAGTGAGAAAAATGTAACGTTGGACCCTGGGGGGGAGCTTAATGTTTGGGGGGGCACATCGAGAGTCTTACCGATATTCCTGCTGCTAGCGCCATCAATAACATCCTGCTCATTTTCTGATCCAAGTAACGTTAAACAGCTTGATGCTGGGAGTTAGACCATCATCAACAGTCCTTCTGCTATCAGACTCCGATTCATTTTTAGATTTGCTTTTTTATCTGATATTCTATATTCTATTATAAACTAATTATATTTTGAATAATTTTATGAATAAAGGTGGAAAATTAAAAACCGTCTGAAAAACAAAAACCTTTATTTCAAGTCATATCATTTTAAATTCACGTGCTGTCAAACGAGGCGTTCAAAAGTTTGTAAGTACACCAGAAGTACATTTAAATAACACTTGCTTGAGTGCTGCTAGTCTCGGCTGCTACCGCGATCCTGCGAGATCACGCACAGAGAACAACATGTATTGCCTAGCAGTCGAGAGCAGCAGCCATTAGGCAAGTGTTATTTAAATATACTTCTAGTGTATTTACAAACTTTTGAATGCTTGGTTTTATAAGTACAGAAACAATGTGTACTACTGTAGAAGTTAGTACCATTCCGGGCATTATTAGTGGGGTTATTTACGAGATACACCCTTGGTTCCATTAGCGCCTGCACTAAGCCATTTGGCTAATAGCGCTAACTCGACCAGTGTTAGAACAAGTGAAAAAAGCTTATGGGGGGGTTGTTTGGCTCGAGGTCAAGGTGCAAAAGCCTTGGTTTTATGCATGTAAACATAAGGAGCCTACTTCCTAAAATAGACTTATTCAGTGCTTTAGCACACTCAGCTAACCCCGACATCCTAGCTGTTTCTGAAACCTGGCTCAAAAAATCTATCAACAATTCTGAAATAACAATCCCGAACAGACCCCCTTCAGCCCCCAGCTGCGCTCTATGTCAACTACTTGCCCCATACTTGTCCTCTGAGTTCCTATTACTAGGCGATTTAAACTGGGACATTCTAAATATCCCCGCTAACCTACAAGCTAAACTTGATGCCCTTAACCTGACGCAAATTGTCAATGAGCCTACCAGATACAACCTAAATAATATGAATAAAGGAACCTTTATTGATATTATTTTAACTAACATGCCCTCTAAATACACCCCTGCTGTCTTCAGCCAGGACCTCAGTGATCACTGCCTCATAGCGTGCGTTCGTAATGGGTCTGTAGTCCAACTACCTCCAGTCATTACGGTAAAACGCTCTCTGAAACACTTTAGTGAACAGGCCTTCCTAGCTGATCTAGCCCGGATACCCTGGAATGATATTGACCTTATTCCAACAGTCGAGGATGCCTGGACATTCTTTAAAAACGCCTTCCTCTCCGTCTTAAACAAACATGCTCAACTCAAAAAGTTAAGAACTAAAAGTAGATATAGCCCTTGGTTTACTCCAGATCTGACCATCCTAGCCCAACACAAAAACACCCTGTGGTGCATCGCTTTAGCCTAAAAAAATCTGTACGACATCCAGCTCTTCAGGGAAGTAAGGAACCAATATACACAATCAGTCAGGAATGCACCAATTCAAAAAAGTTCTGGGACACAGTGAAGACCATGGAGAATAAGAACTCCTCCTCCCAACTGCCTTCTGCTCTACGACTAGGCAACACTATCACCACAATCAAAACTGCCATAGTTGATCATTTTAATAAGCATGGTATTGGCGGCCATGCGTTTCACCGGGCTAACCTCACCATAGCAGTTGGCCCAAACCCGGTTGACAGTCCCACACCCTATACAGTACCATGCCCTAGCCTTCCTAATTTCTCCTTCACCCAAATTCAATTAGTTAATGTCCTAAGAGAACTGCAAAAGCTAGACCCTTTCAAATCTGCTGGGCTAGATAACCTGGACCCGTCATTCCTGAAGCTCTCTGCAGCAATCATTGCAGCTTCCATTACTAGCCTGTTTAACCTCTCTCTTGTATCCTCAGAGATCCCGAAAGACTGGAAAACAGCTGCAATCATCCCACTTTTCAAAGCGGGGGACACTATATCGACCCTAACTGTTATAGATCCATATCCATTCTGCCCTGTCTTTCTAAAGTCTTTGAAAGCCAGATTAACAATCAGATTGTCAAACATTTAGAATCCAACAGCACATTCTCTGCTATCCAATCAGGTTTCCGAGCTGGTCATGGCTGCACCTCTGCCACACTCAAGGTTTTAAATGATATCACTAATGCCATTGATAAAAGACACTACTGTGCCGCTGTTTTTATTAACCTAGCCAAGGCGTTCGACTCAGTCAATCATCACATCCTTATTGGTAGACTCCGCAGCCTTGGCTTCTCCAATAACTGCCTCAACTGGTTCACCAACTACTTCTCCAACAGGGTTCAAAATGTTAAATCAGAGGGTCTGTTATCTGGACCTATGGATGTCTCTATGGGGGTGCCAGAGGGTTCGATTCTTGGGCCGACACTTTTTTCTGTGTATATCAATGATGTCACTCGTGCCTCTGGTGACTCTCAGATCCTCCTCTATGCAGATGACACCATCCTATACACATCCGGCCCTTCATTGGACTCTGTATTAACTAACCTCCAAAAGAGCTTCAACTACATTCAACATGCCTTCTATAACCTTCAGCTACTCTTAAATCCCACCAGAACAAAATGCATGTTTTTCAATCTCACACTTCCTGTACCCGCCAACCTGACTAGCATCTCCACTCTGGATGGGTCCAAACTGGAATACGTGGACACCTACAAATACCTAGTTCAGAAACAAAGCCTCCTTCACCTATGCTGCCAAAAAGACCCTGGTAAAAATGACCATCCTTCCAATCCTTGATTTCGGGGATGTCATTTACAAAACTGCCTCTACCTCCCTACTTAAATAGCTAGAAGTAGTCTATAATAGTGCCATCCGATTTCTTACCAATGCCCCATTTAACACCCACCACTGTGACCTATATGCACTAGTAGAGCTTTAATCGGTCCTGAAAATGTTAACCCGACACTGACCGAACCCGACACAGATCTGTCCGAACCCGAGACCGAACCGGCACCTTAATAGGTTTTTGAAGCCCGAACTGACTTACAGCCCGACATTTTGAATGTAGACAAATACGCAAATATGGATGGCGAAAATAACCGTTGTTTTATAAACGATAAACATTTGCAAAATTAAAATGCCAAGTGTGGTAAAAACAACAATATACGCTATATTATTTAACAACAGGCTATATTATTATTATTTTACAGGCTGCAACATGAAACAATGACAGTCTTAAATACAAGAAAAAAATGTGAATGAATGAATGCTGGGTTAGAATAGATTGAATTATAGATAGATGGATAGTTGGATAGATGGATAGATAGAACCATCGTAATGGGTAATGAAAGGCCAGAATAGCAGTGAACAAACATGAAACGGTACACACTGGAGAGAAACCACTTACTGTATTTATCTATGAATGACAAGACCCAACATTAACATTATAAGATGACGAATTGATCGCTGTATAATCAAATTCTTAAACAGCATTTGTATATAGGAATGATTCTCGATAAGCAGTCTCCACTTTTATTTTGAGACCGGTCAAGTTCAGTTTGGGATGCCTTCATACTTAAAAAGACAGCGGCAACTTTTACATTGCACATAACCCACCGGTGTATTAGTTTGATCATGCACATTGTCAAAGTGTTTCCACACGTCCAACTTAATTTTTTTTCCTGGGCTGACAAACTGTAATCACTAGAAGCCAGGAGTCTTTTCACCTCTGCAGCATCCATTATCGTTTTTCTCTCTAAATATCATCAACAAATCAGTTACAGGGAAAGGGAAAGAGGGCGTGGACAGAAAACGATTTGACTGAGATAGACAGGAGTTGCTAAAATTAAACAAGTTAGCAACTAAAAATGTTGCAATATAAAACTATGTTTTTATATATTTTTATATATTACCGTAATCAATTTACAGACCAAACCCGGCCCTAACCCGACGTGCCTGGTGAAATATGTGAGAAATTAAGACCGAATCAACCCGAACCCGACGGGTTAGGGTCGGTCCCGTCGGGTTCGGGCAGAAATCTCAAACTCTATGCACTAGTGGACCTCGTTAAACACTCTGCGCCTGACCCACTGGTATCACCTAATTTACAAATCAATCCTAAGACTAACCCCCCCTTACCTGAACTCACTCCTCACTGTTGCCTCACCCTCCCATAACCTGCGCTCATCCAGGTACATTTCCCTGATCACTCCAAAAGCCCACACCTCTTTTGGCCAAAATTCATTCCAGTTCGCCGCAGCTATCGATTGGAAAGAGCTACAGAAGACTCTGAAACTCATGACCACTGTCCCCCCCCTCACTTCCTTTAAATCACAATCATCAGAGCTTCTTTCTAACCATTGCACCTGCTGACCCCCCCCCTCACATGTACACTACCTCTCCCTATCTGATCCATTACCTTAGCATTTTGCCAAATAAGCACCTTTGTATATACTGACTTGAACAGTAATATATTTTAAATATATTATTTATCAACTGTTATTTGCAGTTACCATTTGCACAGTCATACTAGTGTTAACTTATTACATTGTATTTGCCTGCCACTCTGTATACTAATTCGATCTACCTCTAAATCTAAGATTTCTTTGCACTAATTGTACATGTATTTACATCTACCTCATTCAAATTGGACTGTATTTTTTATCTTTCTTTTTTACTCTACCCTTTGTGTAATTCTTGTGTATTTGTATTCATGTGTAACACTGTCTGTACTTGCACCTTTTTGCATTATCTTGGCCAGGTTGCTGTTTGAAATTAGAAATTGTTCTCAACGTGCCCACCTGGTAAATGAAGGTTAAATAAAGAAAATAAAAAAGGACCCTAGATTTATATTACTCTGAACCATCTTTTTAAATATGCCATTTAGTAAACAACATTTTAACCAGAGACCTCTGGTTATAAGTATTGTACAATCAGAGTACATAGTGGTAAATGAGAGACAACCAGAAAGTAGCCTGACTTGAGAACCAGTGCTTTGCTAGTGATATTAACTTTATGTAACTTGAGAACCAGTGCTTTGCTAGTGATATTAACTTTATGGGTCTTTTGTTGGGAGGTGTTGAGAGGAACTGGAGAGATGAAGATGTAATGTTTTTGAGGCAGTACTCTTCCTCTTTTTGTTTTTTGTCACTAGCTTTTTATCATTAACAGCACAATGGCTGGCTGGCTTAATAACTTTTATAACACACAGATGTTGTCTGGTTTTGCCACACACAGATCACATAAGTATTGGGTTTGATAATGTTTATTCATCTATTACATTTTCCATACAAAGGCAAAAGGCCTAAAATTCAAACTTTAATATCTCACTGGACAGGTTTGAGCTCATTTTTATTTAGATAAAAAAAGAATTACCACATTTCCAATATTGTGCCCATAATTTGTAGAGTTAAAACATCTTTAAAGTCATTTTTCTACAGTACGCAAATTTAGGTATTTCTGCCTTTGTGGGGCAGAAATGTCTTCAAAAAAGTTGAAATATTAATGTGTTGACTGTTTTAGCCACCAGGGTGTGTGGTTCTGCAATGCAACATGAATTACTGCTACCTGGTGGCCAATATAATTAAAATTTTGCTAAGTTGTGATCTGAGACCATTATATTATATCTGTTGAATTTACATATTTTCTAATTCACAACCAATGACCTTCATTCTTAGTCTTAGTAAATCTGTTATTGTCATGTTTAACCATTCTTAGTTACAGGTATTACACAATCTGTTCCATTAAGTTAATTATTTCATTATGATTTTTTATGTTTTAGCTACAACATCAAAATATTTTGAATTTGTCAGTCATTAAATGTTTGTCAGATAGCTTCTGTCTGTCTCAGTGTTTTGCCTCTGAATCCTTTATTTATTTGTTTCTTATTTTCTTTATTCCTATTGCTCCCTGTTTCTGTGTAATCTGTCTGCTTTTATGAGTCTTTCTGCTTGTTGAATGAATATGCATCCTTCTTTCTGCTTGTATGCATGTATAAGTGTCTGCATATGTGTGTGTGTGTGTGTGCGCGCACGCACATCAGTGTTTGTACAGGGTTGGGGGGGGGTAGTGTGGCTGTAGGTGCAGTGGTTTGACGCTTTCAGGGACACAAACGAAAAACTGCTTGTTGGGACATTTTTCCCTCTGTCTTTGCTGCGCACAGGTATTTCTGGGGAACTGTCATTCATTCTCTAAATCTCAGTTAAAGGATTCATGAAATGAGAAAGTAAATGACTAGGACATTCAGAATCCTCTAACCTAGATATCTGGGGAAATTATTACTTTTCTTTTTTTCATCCAGGAGTTTGTCATAGTCACAGGGATTTATCCTTCACTTCATGCCACTTCCCATTCTAATCCAGTGCATTCCAAAACATATTATCATTTATTTTATCACATTTTTGTTTTATTATCAGTACTTTAAAAGGTTCCACACTTAATTTGCTGTACATTATAGGGTTTTGCTTTACTATGAATGGCTAGTATCTAAAATTATAAATGTACTTTTTCAATATTTCATTAATTTATGCCAACAGACAATTCAGTATTGATGCATCCATACAATGCGTCTTTGAATATCAGACATGAGCTTTAGAATGAATTTCAAATGGTTTCTGGAAAAAGAATGGGTTCTGGAAGAAGATTGTGTATTTGTGTGGAGGATGTGTACTGTGCTTAGTGGGGCTGCTAACTTCAAAGCTGGCAATTGTAGCCTGTTAGCAGTATGGGCCTTAAAACTAAACTTGTGTCGATTTTTCTCGAGGAGTCCATATGAGGGAGAGGGTCAGGATGAGGGGAGCAGGTGAGAATAACCACAAAAACCACAGACTCTACCTAATCAGTAGATCTCAGTGGGCTACATTTGATTACCTTAAAGGGTTAACTGGTTCAGTACTTGGGTGATGATTGTTTGAAGATAAAGGATTTAAATGTTAGCAAATGAAAACGTATGAGTGTGTTGATATGATGTGTGGGTCCACTGTGTTTGTGTTTATCAGGGCTATATTGCAGTCATTGCTCATATTGTGTGTTTTCTAGACGATTTATATGTTCTTATGTTATATGTTTATCTGTTCCTTTTCTTCTTCCACTCCTCTCAATATCCAATTCTCTCCCTTCTTTCTTGACTCTCATTCTGCTTTCTTCATTGTTTCTCTCTGCCTTCCTCTCCAATGCCCTACCGTCACATCCTACTTTTTCCCACTCATCTACTCCTATAGGTCGATGCTGAGCAACACAGTCGATAAATCAGAGAAAAGCGCCGTCCTAGGATCCTCCCACAGTGGCGGCGGGGATGAGAACAAAGACAACTCCTCCCCCATTTCCGGTACAGGCACACCGTCCCCGAAGGACCCATCAACCAAACCCCGGTCGCTGAGGTTCACCTGGTCGATGAAAACCACATCCTCCATGGAACCCAGCGAGATGATGAGAGAGATCCGGAAGGTTCTGGATTCCAACAGCTGCGAATACGAGGTCCGGGAGCAATACATGCTGCTTTGCGTCTCGGGGAACCCTGCCCGTGATGACTTCGTCCAGTGGGAGATGGAGGTGTGCAAGCTACCCCGCCTCTCACTGAATGGTGTGCGGTTCAAGAGGATTTCCGGCACGTCAATCGCATTCAAAAACATAGCTTCGAAGATTGCCAATGAGCTCAAACTGTGAGATGGATTGACAGAGGGTGGGAGAATAACTTTATGAGGAGTCTAATCATAAAGACAAAAGTAATGCTGTATTGTGTTTTTCAGTGGGGAGTTTGGGACCAGGTTGGTAGGTGGGCTGGAAAATGGGGATTGTTCTACCGAGTTCTTACATTCTCTAGTGGGGGTTTCTCTGTCTCCTTACAGTCTCTTCGATATCTACTGCATGTTGGTTCTGATGTTCTACTCACCTGTACCTTTTACTGCACAGTCTGACGACCCCACAACCACCTGATAAACACACACACACACACACACACACACACACTGCTCCAGGCCTCTTCTCCTATTCGTTCAATTACAGTAAATTTTAGAATGGGTTTCAGACAAAATTCCTGTCTGAATTCTACAGTGAAGTGCGCAAAAGTGGATTGACTGTGTGCAGGTGCATCAAAGAATTCAACACTGAAACTGTACCGCGGTTTGAGTTTTTGCTTTTATCACACCGAAACGCAATCCCTTGAACCACATGGACCGCCTCTGTGCAGCACAGCACCAGACACAACATAAAGTGTGTTTTTTCTGGCTGTTTGATGTGAAAAGAGACCATGAACACACCAGACTTTTTTTTAAACAGACACCAAATCACACACCAAGCCAGGTTAAAACGTTCATTACTGCTGTAAGTTTTTTTAACACGTGTATACATAGATTGACATATGGCCTCTTCAACGCCCAGCTCCAAACTTTGTACATTTTTTTGGTCTTTCATCAAGGGGAATATCATCTCCCTATCTTTGAGTCCCAGGCCTAAAGACTTGACCAGTACATGGAGGACGGAACATTTCAAATATATATTATAATGTTTTTTTCTTCATACTGGTTTACAGTTGTGCACTGGACAAGGGGGAGTGGTCAGTTTAATTTGTTGCCTTTTCAAAAAATGTAAATGTTGTTTGATCACCAGTACAATTTCCCATCATTATGTTGACATTAAGAAATAAACTTGATTATTTTTTCCATGTTCATTGGGGATGTATCTTCTCACTATCACCCTGATAGAGAAACCTGTTTCCATGTTTCTTCACTCCAATCTGTCTTTTCTACTCCCCTCCCTGAGCCTTTATGAATTGTGTCCCCAAAGAAGTATAAATGTTCTACCTTTTTAACTACAACTATTTAATTATTAAATTGTATGTATGTATGTATTCAGATCACTGGACAAATGAATTAGACTTCTATTGTTGATTATTTTAATATTTGTTTTGACTTTAACTGGTTAGAACACTCGTATCATGTTGGCCATGCAGCTTCCTGTGCGTGAACATTGAAGCGATCCTGTTTTAACTATATATGTGGGGACCATCCCCAGCTAGATGGTAAAACCTGACAATTCAGTCCCAAAAGTTATTTTAGCATTTCCCTCAAGAAGGGCAATTTCCAGGTCATGTTTACAGTAAAACCTAGAAGTTGAGTATTGTTAGAAATATGGTTAAAGGTTGGTTAAAATAGTGAATACTTTTCCTGGTCTCTTCAAGGATAGAACAAACGTGTGTGTGTGTGTGTGTGTGTGTGTGTGTGTGTGTGTGTGATCACACCATGATGAAAACTACTGCTGGTTCACTTTTTGTAATCGTGATTGTGAGAAACATTTCAGTATCATTATTGTGAACATCTTACCATGTCAATGACCAGTTCCCCCCTGGGCATGTAGCAGAGAGAGAGAGTGAGAAAGTAACAATTGGTATTTCCAATATGTTCTGAGGCATGACGGCAGTGTTTTGAACAATGAAACCAAATGTGTTTGTGTGAGTGTGCCTAATGTGTCTGTGTGTGCCTTAAATCTTGTGTTTAAGTTGAATGTGCATCTGTGTATGAGAGGTAGTTAAAATAGTTTCTTACAACAATTGAGGCATTGATGCTCTTTAGTTGGAGCATTTATTTTGATCTCTCTCTCTCTGCCAGTGGAGAGCAGGCATGAGGAAGGTAGAGGTGTGAGGAGGGTTTTAACCTTTAGCCAAATGATATCTGCCTGGCTGTGGAGGGAGGCCGTAACCAAGCTGAAAACAGGTATACCTGAGCACAACACATCTGTACATTTTATTTGTATGGCAGCGATGATGATAGTCGGTTGTTCTTTTTAGTAATGTCATTCAATTTTTCTTTTAAATAATCATTGTTTTAAGGTGCTGGGAAATTAAATTCTTACTATTGCTGTTATTACTATAGTTCAGGGTTGATTTTTTTTCTCATTTTACATTTTGCTGTAATTTCTGATGATTCGTGTTGGAGACTTCAACCAGTAGTTTGTTGGGAGGAGGTGCGAGTTCACTCCAAATGTATTGTTTTTTTTGTGCAAAGAAAATGAAATTTAATAATAGTAATAAAACAAATATTAAAAAAATAGTAAAACTGGTTTCATTTAAGCCAGTGTAATAAAGCATTTCTCTGTTCTTTGTTTAAACACAGCAATTTTAAGTATGTAATCAACTAAATCCAATTATGTGGACACATTGTGGTTTAGTCACTTGTTTATTCAACAAATAAAATCAAAATCCAGTTTCACAAACACTTCCCACAGTCAAACAGAGAAACGGTTAATGGAAAAGCCTATTCTGTTTAACTCAGCCAAGCCGTAGTATGTCATGAGCATGGATCCAATTCAAAAGCAGGTTACAGACCTTTCAACTTCAAATGGCAATTTGTTTACACTGACACTTTCATCATTTAGCATGATTGGTTATCTATGCCAACACTGCCTTCACAGGTCTGATATATTTCAAATGTAAAGATCCATGTGATACCTGATTCTAGCCTATTGAAAAAGAGCAGTGCATAACCCTCCCTATACAATTTACTACACACCTAATCCTCATTATGTTTTGGTTTGTGATCGATATTGAAATGTCTGAGTGAGGTCATTTTTGGGGAGCTTGACGATGAACATGAGGTGGTCCAGTGATCCCCTTTGAAAGCCGTAATTGCTGGAAACTGCATTTGGATTGAATCCAGGCCTTGACATATATAAGCAGTATTTGAGATTAGAAACTGGTAGAGCTACCACTTAGTTTCACTTTGGCCCTGGTCAAAAGTTGTGAACTATATTAGGGATAAGGGTGCAATTTGGTATCCTGAAGTCGTTTTCTTAAGCCAAGGAGGATGTAATTCAGGGCATTGTGTATGTAAGACAATGAAAGTATTTGGTGGGGGGTATTTCAGTGCTTAGTCAAAAACCAGGCTACATTCCAAGATACTAGAATACTAGTTAGAATGAAAACAGCATTAGCCATGTATTTTAAATGGTATGCTATTGTAGTAACAAAAAATTAATCTATATAGCATCCTAATTAACACCCTGTTCCCTTTATTACAATACAACTGACCTTTGGTGAAAAGTAGTGCACTGTGCAGGTAATAGGTTGTAATAAAGGCTGCATTCCTACTGTACATACATATTATACCTAGCTAGCTATGTAGCTTACCTATCTACATTCTTAGTTTTCAGGAACCTAAAAAAAAAAGCTGCAATCAATAAAAGGAACAATGTATGGCTCTAGTATGTGAGAGATCTTATTTTATCCTTGTTTTCCTCCGGATGCCTTTGTGTATTCGTTCCTTCAGAACCTTTTGGTGTGGAACCAGAATATGTTCTGCCAGTATCCTGACATTCCAGATGTTCTCTTTCACTGTTGCCATAGAGACTAACAGAGGTGGAGGGGTTGTCATGGCATCCTTCACCACCATGACAACAATTCAATGTATCATCCCCCTTCTGAATGTTTGGTTTTGTTATCAAGAAGACTTTTGGCTAAAAGTTATGTTCATCCTCTCTGTCTGGGAGAAGGGCATGGAGGACAGAAGGATCACGGGGGGGGGGGGGCAAGCATGGTGTGGGAAGTAACTTCTGCCCCGTGTGTGTAGTGGTTGTTGGTGGAAGGTATGGAAGCTTAAGAAAAACATCTGGAGTGAAATGCTCTGAGCTGTAGGAGATCATGGATTTGTGCCACAAACAACACCCTATATACCCTAGATGAAGTTCCCTACTCAGGAAATAGGGTGTAATTTGAGACTTGTAATATATTGTGAACTCAGCTAATATCCTAATAATAAAATACATGTCTGCATTGCAATTACTACACGTTCTAACTAGCATCCCAATCTAACCAGCCTGAGTATACGTATGTCTCACCCCCTCCTTCCTTGCCTAAACATACCAGATTCCCATTTTTCTTCACCCCTCCATCTATCAATCTATGCTAGCTAACATGGTGGAAAGAAACACCCAGCCCCATCATCCAGATTTCAGGGGGGAGAAAATTTGGTTAAAGATGGGGTAATCCCTGAAAAATGGGTGCTTGAAGATCAAGGGGGCTTTTTCGTGCTTCTCGGGGTGTCGGTACAGCTCGACAATCAGCTTCTTTAAGAGTTGGGGGTTGTTCTACCTCTCCCATGCTCCCTCTATTCTGTCCATCCTCCATCAGTTGGGTTGCTCTACTTTGAGGCCCACCAGTGAGGGAGGCTGGCCGGTACTGACGGCAGAGGAAGGAGAGGTGCCTACCTCCCTACGCAGACTAGAGCCCCCCTGCTGGCCTGGAAGTGCCACCGCAGGTCGGATCAATGGGGGAGGGGGGTGGTTGTGGGGGGTGCGGGACTGAAGGGGCCGGGTTTGCAGAGGGGGTGGTTGACGGAGGAGGCTGGGGGGGGCGGAGGGGGGGGCCGGACGCAGTAAAGGTGGAGGGTGCGAGAGGGAGGGAGAAGGGGTGTGGTTGTTAGAGGAGGGAGGAGAGGGGGAGTTGGAGTCACCGCCAAGGGGGGAGTCTTCCATCTTTACCTGGATGAGAGTGAAGTGAGTAAACAGATGGTTGATCAGCAAACGACACAAGTTTAAATGTCACCAATACAGACAGACAGGAACCTCCTTCCTCACCTCATCCTCTGATCCCATCGTGTCGTTCTTATTACTGCTTCCACAATGCCCCTGGGCAGAGGCCACTTCCTGTTCCGCCTGCCACTCCTTCACAACCTCGTCCAGGTTGAACCGGCGTCGGTAGCTAACAAAGAAAGAGCTCACCTGGGCCGGTGTCTTGTTGCCAATTACCTCGGCAACCACTGCAAAATCCTTACCATAGCGGCGGATAGCTAAGGGAACGAGGAACATCTTTATTTTCTCTATTGTAATACTCAAAACTTTATATAATATTTGCTAGCAGTTTTGCTGGTGAACATGTTTTTTATTATTTCATCTCCACTTCCAATTCTCAGATGTGTCCTTGCTTTGTTGCAATAACACCACAGCAGTTGCATGATGGTTGAAAATCAACATGTGTACTCCATTATTATCTACAAAAATCACAAACTCATTAACACCATCTCCCTCACTGCTCTTAAATCATGCCTGTCAGAGCTTCAATCCGATCACTGTCCTTGCTGACCCCCTTACCATAAACGCACACTACCTCTGCCCATCTTAGCCCCAGTGCCTTAGTTATGTCCTTTGGAGCAGTTGCATGCACTCATCTGCACAATGTCCTTTTTGTTAAATATAATTTGCATTGTTTTTGCTCAGGTGTTAAATATTTCCCTGTTATGCCATGTCACTGACATACCAATTGACATACCTACCTAATTTAGACATCACTTGCTTTACTGTACATATACAGTGCATCCAGAAAGTATTCACAGCGCTTCCCTTTTTCCACATTTTTTTATGTTACACCCTTATTTCAGAAATGGATGAAATTCATTATTTCCCTTAAAATTCTACAAACAATACCCCATAATGACAATGTGAAAGAAGTGTGTTTGAAGTCAAATTTATAAAAAAACAGAAAAGCACATGTAGATAAGTATTCACAGCCTTTGCCATGACACTCAAAATTGAGCTCAGGTGCATACCACTGATAATGCATAAGATGTTTCCATAACCTGATTGGAGCCCACCTGTGGTAATCCACGTGACAACCCCAGAGGTGCTGAGATCATTTTGCCCCACCAATTTTTGCTATGCCATGACCATGATTTAACACCTAGCTGCAAAGATGCAACTATACTGTGAGCCAGTGACTGAGGGCCATGATAAACCTGCAGCGTTCATGAGCTGTGAAAGACTTGTGGTCCGCTGAGCTCTGCACACCTAGCTTTGGAGCCATTTAGAGCACCTTGCATAATTTGATCACCTTCAAAATGTATCATGACTCTTGGTACACTGTGCCACTTGTCAGCAGTGATTTGCATTATCGACTGTGTCCGTGCTATCACAGGAGTGTGTGCTCACCTTGCACAGCCAGCAGCTGCTCCTCAGTGGACCAACGAGAGTTCATCTTGGGAGCTGGCTGGAGAGAGAAAAGGAATGGGGGGGGTCAAATGAGCAGTTGCGACACACAAGAGGAAAGGAGAGACTAGTGTGTTTTATTTTAATAAATATTTGTTTTTATGGACACAACAGTTTGAAGCACAGGGAGACCAGTAAACTATTGGTCAAAAGTTCTGGAAAATAGTTTTGGAAGTCTTGACTGAAATGAATGCCTTCATTCTCCAAGGGGGCATTAAATTGATCAGATAGTATAGTGAAAACATGATGAGCTAAAGGTTTCATTATTAAAACACTGAATTTATTAAAACAACAATCATTTGGCTTCGCCTTTGTATGTGATGAATTATTTATGAATAAGTAGTTTCCAACAGTGAAAGACATTTGCAACATGTATTGTATTTTTTTATATTGTATTATAGCAATGTATTGTATTTATATTGATCAATTTAATGCCAACTTGGTGAATTTCTATCAAACACATGAATATTCCTGGGTCTAAAACCTTTGACCGGTAGTTTTTGTAGAGGGAAACTGATAGGAAGATCACCAAACAGTAAGCAAAGCGGTGGCTCAAACTCCCGTTGCCCCAGAGACAGGAGCTTAAACCGCTAGACCAAACTCTGATACCATGATGAGCAGTTTGACTGAACAGAGCTGTTAGATCCCAGAAGGGAACAGGAGGAGACTAAATGCTTTACCTCTGTGGGACGCAGGCTGGTGATGCCCTCATCTAGAGAGTGTTTCATGCTGCTGTTGTGCTGTTTGATACTCTGGACCTGAGAGAGGAGATGGTTTGGCATAAAGTAAAAGGCAAGCAAGAGACTTGTTCTATTTTTATATTTGTTACTTTTGAGGTGGGGGTATTTTTATTATTTTATGACAGGACAGCACAGCATAGCTGGGGCTGTGCCGGCTCTAGTCGGGAGCTTAGACCACTAAACCAACTTTGGCTACACTAAACAAGAAACATTGCCTTGTTTAGGTTTACTATGTCCCATTACTTGACCAGAGGGAGTGCTGGATTTGAACTTTTGGGGAAGACAAAATGTTTCTTGACTTTCAATCATCATCCTTCTTTAATGTTATACATAGGCAATATGTGTATGAGATGTAAGGCCTCATGTTAAACTAATATAAGCTATTATTATTATGAAAACACCCCAATAACAATGATTATTGACCCTAATTAGAATCTTAAGTAAAGAAAAACACAAAATTCTAGGATTAATATTAATAAATTTCATGTCTACAACAAACGTATTAAAAGCTGCTGCTACTGTGTGTGTGCGCGCGTGTGCGTACCTGTCTCTTGAGTGACACCAGGTGTGTGTCTAGTTGTCTGACGGATCGAGAACCAGAGTCATGAGAAGCCGATACAGCCATTATGTCCTCACGGTTCAAATGCATGCCTTTCCAGAAGAGAAATTGTTAACCCATACATGTACAAAACACACATGAGTAAGAGAGAACCTTAACACACACACAAACACATCAAGACAGTGTGTGGGTACACACCAGGGTTTCCATGAGCTGCTAGTGATCTGCTTTTGGACAATATTTATTAAAATACAGAAAAACAACAATTTGCTATAAGAGATAATTTTTTTCAGTTCTTAATTCTCTGACCAAACATAATCCATGTTGTTGAATTCCTTTTACAACCCCAATTCTGAAAGTTTAGACAGTAAGGAAAAAGCTAATAAAACAAGAGTGATTGTAAACATACTTTGACTTGTTTTAAAAAACATAAAAACAAGGTATTTGATGTTTTACCTAATCAACTGCATCAGGTTTTTTTTAAGGTAAACATTTTTTTTAAACTGATTAAGGTAACACATTCCCAAAAAGTCGAAATGGGCAATTTAGGGCTAAGCGATGAGGTGATGTGAAACAGGTGAGGCAATTTTGTAATTATAATATATATATAAGGAGCCTCCAAAAAATGTCTAGTCCTTCAACAGAAAGGATGGGTTGAGGCACACCAATCTGCCAACTGATGCATCAGCAAATAATCCAACACTTTGAGAACAACTTTCCCTAAAGAAAAGTAGGTACATTTTGGGCATTTCACCTTAGTGCACAATATAATTAATAGAGTCAAGAAATTTGATCAAATCTCAGTGCGTAAAGACTGAATCTGAGCAGACAATATATCCTTATACCAGCCGTGGTTGGTGGATCTTAATTGGGGATGCCAGGCCCCTATTACAGTCTGAACTTACACCGTTCCATTCACTCCGGTCGCGAACGTAATGCGAGCACGGCATCCCCAAAATAAGATCCACCAACTGCGGCTGCCATATACACTTCAAAATTCATCCGGCTGCTTGTGTTCTGTCACATTATCAATCAACATTAGTGACCCAGTGCCATTGGAAGCCATGCATGCCCATGCCATCGCACTGCCTCCAACGTGATTTACAGATGATGTGGTATGCTTCTGATTATGACCTGTTTCAAGCTTTCTCCATACTTTTTTCTTCCCATCATTCTGGTTCAGTCTAATCTTAGTTTCATCTGTTCAAAGAATGCTGTTCCAGAACTGGGCTGGCTTTTGTAGATGTTGTCTAGCAAAGTCTAATCTGGCTATTCTTTTGAGGCTTGATCATTCACGACTGTTGTCTTCAGTGGATGTCCAGGCCTCTTATTTTTTTCTCAGAATGTACCAAACTGTTGATTTGCCCACTCATAATTTTCCTGCTCTCTCTCTGATTGATTTTCTTTTTTGCAGCATAAGGATGGCCTGTTTCACTTGCATTTTGAGCTCCTTTGACCGCATGTTGTGGGTTCACTGCAACAGCTTCCAAATGCAAATGCCACACCTGGAATCAACTCCAGAACTTTCACCTGCTTAGTTGATTTCGCTAAACAGAACCAACTGGTGTCTTTAGTGATGCCCACATGCTTAGTGGATGAGCTGGGCTTCCCCCCATTAATATGTAAAGCATTTTGGGTCATTGAAAAGCGCTATATAAATACAATTATTATTTAGTGTTATTAAAATAAAAAGTGATGTTACCCATTGGTAAAAAGTCAATTGTCCCAACTTTTTTTGGAGAGTGTTGAGGTCATCATATTTGTAATTAGTGTATATTGTCAAGAATAAATTAAATTCACTAAGTAACACATCAAATAAGGTGTTAACAATAGAGCTGTGCGATGTCTGACTTTACACATTATCGAATTGTCATGTCAAAACATTGTCGATAGACGATGTAATCGTCTTTTTTTATCCTTGAAATTGGCATTATTCTGTGCCCTACGAGGGGGGAATTGGCAGGAATAACGCACCTGCACTGTATTAACGCACATTAATTCACTTAATTAAAACACTGTGAAGGAATATAGCTGTCAGATATAGCTTTACGGTTGCAGTTGGCAGGTGCTGAACCCAGTGGAGGATTTTAATTAAAGGACAACTCTGGCACAAAATGAACCTAGGTGTCAATAACACATGGGTAAGGAGTCGACCATTCTTAGGGATATGTTGACGTGCTAATCGATATGGACAGTTTTATTGCGCTAGTTGTGAGGGCATAGTTGGAAGTCAAAATAAAGCACTATTTTATAACACTCCAAATAGTTTCACACTTACATTGTAGCATAATGAGGGTCACTACATGCAAACCAAAGCATTGAGAACGTTGTAAGTGTACAAACAGTTTCTAACAAATATAGTTTAAGACAGTATGCTATACAGGTGCCATCTTGGCAAAACAGTCTTGACCAGTCGAACCAAGCACAATTTGCTCAATATATAAAATTATCGCACCGACGTATAACAACTTGTCTAGTGTACTTACTCGGTAGATAATTGTCGATCTGGTCCCTCCGGTAAAAAAGTTTCAAGTACAGCGCTGTTATCAGAGAGGGGAAATCTTCAGCCTGTACAAAACACTGCATCTCTTGCCAGTGTCGCGATGCAACAGGTCCCACTTCATGCAACACATGCACTCCTGTTCAGTGTCCATAGCTTCACAATGTCCTCAGGTACACCACCAGGTTCCCGAAGTACGAGGCTGTGTTGCAGCATTGAGAGCCCCTAGCTCTCTCTCTCTCATAGCCCCTGCACGGAGCTCCTGCAGCTCGTCCGGCGCTAGCTATGGGCAAGACTCGTTCGCATGCAACACTAACTTTTCCTCTTCAAAAAAATAGCTCTCAATGTACAATCAGTTTTAATTCATTGCATGTGTTGCACGAAGTTGGACCTGTTGCATCGCGACACCGGCAAGAAATGCAGTGTTTTGTACAGGCTGAAGATTTCCCCTCTCTGATAACAGGGCTGTACCTGAAACTTTTGAATGTGACTCTCCTTTCGTCTAACTTTTCCCCCTTTTTCATTCAGATGATTTTAAGAGGTGGGGTAACTTACCTCTCTCTCTCATAGGGAAAATCGGCGCTGTTAAAATGAATAGCTTGCATAAATTGATGTATATTTTCCAATCTATTCCTTTGTTCTTACCTGTCTTTTTTTTTTAAAGCAATTAACCAGGTGGTCTCTTTCATTTGGGCTGTAAAGTCACCTAGAATTAGCAGGTTTTTACTTCAGCAATGTAATTTTCTATGTTAATATTGGGTGGCCAACCTTCAGAAACCGTTATTTTGGTTTCACTCCCTAGACACATCTTGGTGCCTGCTCAAAGGTCTCTCCTGCTCCTCCTCCTCTCTCCCTGCCTTATTATGCTCCGCTCTCCATACATCTCCCTCTCGTTACTCAGACAACCCTGTACTATCACATTCAAAATATGGTACCAGATTCAGCGCCATTATAAGTTCTCCTCTACATCAATTTTGGGCCCCATTAATAACAACCACATAGACTCCATCTGTGGTTGACAGTGCTTTTACTCTCTGGGAAAAGAATGGCATTAAAACTTTCAATGATCTTTATGAAAATTGAGTTTTTTCTAGTTTTCCTAACCTGGCTTTTAAACACACTCCCCCCCAACAAATTTATTTCGATGTCTGCAGATGAGATATTTTGTCTCCTCTGAATTTGTTGGCTTCCCTTTACTACCCCTCCAAATTAGCTATTTAATTTTTTACCTCAACAGAAATCAGTGATTTCACAAATCTATTCTTGGATTATGACCTGTGATAAACACTCCACTAATATACATAAAACTGCTTGGGAGCAGGAAATGGATCTTGAATTTTTGAAGTATTTCTGGGATGGAGTGATTGACAGAACAAGTTCCACTTCATCTTGTGCATGACTTGGACTCATTCAGTTCAAGGTGATCAACAGAGTTCATTACTCTAAGTTCAGACTGTCTAGAATGTATCCCACAGTGACGAATGTGTGTGAAAGATGTCATTCCTCCCCATGTAACCTCTATCATATGTTTTTTACCTGTTCAAAGTTGAGCTATTACTGGACCTTTGTATTCTATAACCTTTCAGAAGCACTTAAAATCAATTTAACTCCATGCCCCCCTGATAGCGTTGTGTGGAGTCCCAGGGGACTCCCTCTCACTAAATTATAAAAATAAAGGGTGAACTGAATTTTCAAATGACTGTTAGTTTTTTGCATTTTCCATACTGTCCCCAGTATTTCAGAATTAGGGTTTTAGTAGAAAATGGGCTCAATTGCCCTACCATTCACCTGGTCATGAAAAGCAAAGCAGAGTTTGAGTGTGAAAACACATTTTGTTGTTATATACATTTTATATTATAACAATATAATATTTCACTCTCTCCAAGTCTCAAACACATTTTGCCTCACAATATATGTTAAACATATGCAATTTATGGGAGAAAACTCATCTGAATTATAAAGACTAAAGGGAGTGAAATGTTTAGATTACTTTCAGTGTCACTAACCTGCTGAAACTTATATCGGTCAAGTTGGCAGTCCCTCAAGTGCTAGTGCTGGCTATATATTGCATGTCCTCCTTTTGTTAGAAATTTAGGCAATGTTTGGTATCTTTAATTCTAATATCTGAAGTCCATTTTTCTGTATGTGTTGGCTGCAATGCAGATTTCATAGGGTCCTAGTTACACAACCAATGGAAACCCTGGTACACATTACAGGTCAAGCCTACCTTTAGGAGGTCTCCGGCGTGCTCTTAGGGGGTGGTGGCGGTACTGGGCCCCAACAGACTCCTTCCTCTGGAGGTTGGACCGACCCATTGCTCCCCTCTCCACTCCAGAACCACTTGAGTTCTGCTGCTTCACTGACTAAATGAGACAGACAGAGACACAGACAGAGACAAAGACAGACATGCAAAAACACAGCTGGTAATTAAATATTACAGGGGACCAAGTATGAAATTGTATGCTCTTGCATAAGAGGCTCTGGATAAGAGCATCTGCTGAATGACTAATATAAGCATAATGGATCCACGTGCGCACACCCTCACCTCTTTTTTGGTGTCAATTTCAAAGTCACTGTCACTGCCAGGGTCTCCCTCCTCGACCTCATCATTACTGAAGAAAACCAGAATAGACAGATGAAGGATGGTTGGAGGGAAACAAAGGTTAGAAATTTCTTGTCCTGCTCTGCTTTTGTTTCTGTCTTATTAGATCTCAATCCACCTTTCCCCTCATCTCTTCTTCCTGACCAGTCTCTTAGCACGTGGATGATGGCACATATTGCATCTACCCATCTCTCCTACTCTCTCAGCTCTCACCTATCTTCCTTCTCTCTCTTGCTAAGCAGTCTTCTGGCCTGTCGGTCCATCACGCTGGTCCTTGTCCGGGTCTTCTTCCAGCTGTAGTAGTACCGAACCAGGCTAGAAACCAGCTTATCAGGCAACTACAGGCAGCAGAGAGACAATGATATATACTGAGTAATGAAGATGGTTACACAAACACACACCGATATTAACGCGCACACCCGATATTAACGCGCACACCCGATATTAACGCGCACACCCGATATTAACGCGCACACCCGATATTAACGCGCACACCCGATATTAAATGCGCACACCCGATATTAACACGCACCCTTGTACATCGTGCGGAAATCTTGTTTTGTGTAAAAAAAAATATCAGCATTGCACGCACCCTTACAAAGCGTGCATCATTTTTGTAGAAAACCTTTGTAGAAAGGTAACAAAAAAAGCTGGGCACTCAGCTAGTCATTGTGTTACAAATGTAAACACCCAACACAAATGTTAAACACCCAACCCCCCACGTGCTGATTAGATAAAACCAGATATTGCCAAAGTGGTGTACCTGTATTAATGTTAGTGCCTACACGAAAAACTCAGCGTATATTTCAATATTCAAAGTGGCCTATACATTGAAGTGATTTTTTCTTGTCTGAATAGCCCAGTCTCACTTGCAAAAAATCAGTAACTAGTGTTTGTATTTATTATCAAGCTTGCATTTAAAAAATCCTACATTTGTACTTACGAAGAGAATTAAGATTGCACCTATGAAAAAAGGTGGGATTAATCAAATGACCCTATGACAATTTTTTGCACACCGGTAGGAAATCCCAATTGATAAGTACCACTTGTTCTTAGCGTCAGTGCTGATGCGATATGGCCAAAAAATTATATCACGATTTAAAATAGATATTTTTTCGATACGATATGCCTAACGATATATTGAAAGGACCTGCTGTGACTTGATTAAATCAAAGTGTATAGTCAGCTGTATAAACAAATAAAAACAATATATACAAAAAAATATTGATTGACCTCATTATATTTCTGTTCAGAAGTTTCAGGTAAAACTGAACTACAAGCATTATGAAATACTCCTCATTAGTTGATGTTTCTTTGTTTCAGAACAAAACCAGCTGTTATCGCGATATGTTGATATGGGATATTATTCTCGATATTATTTTCAAAAACTCTAACGATAAATATTGAATTATCACCCAGCCCTAGCTGGTGCACAATCTTTACAATTTGCCTATCAACACACCCCTAATTACCTGCAGGAAACATAAACTACAATGAGGTTCATTAAATGTACGACACAATCCAAATTTCCAAGCTTAACAGAAGGTGCCATGTAGTGTAAAATGATGAGCGCATGATTGTTACTCACTTCACCAGTAAAAAGTAAAAAAGATAAAAGTGTATTGCATTGAGAAACTAATATTTTCAACAAACCATAATAGACATCTAAATAAATGAATTAATTATATTCCAATCTCATGCAATCGTATTTAGAAGCATATTTTCCGCTTATTATGCACCGGTAAATTGAGTGGAATGCTGTTTGATTCATATAGCCTACTGTACTATTCTTCGGGTGGGCTTTTATGGCAATCTGGGTGCCATCTACAGTATTCACTTGACCATTTCAGGAAGGCATGTAACGTAATTTAAAAAACGTTCACCGTTTGAGCAATTGTGCGCATTAGTGTATGGAAACCATCCACTCATACTGTATGATCATACTGAAGAGTGCCCCTAGCACTAACCCAATGAGTTTTTTTACTATAAAATACTTTTATTTTATTATTTACATTAAAACAAAGTCTGCTGAGCCACTAGCTTTGTTAAAGTGTTTAGCCTATACTGTTCGAATTCTGATGCCTATAATAATTCAACAATGGTTTACACATCTATGAAACAAGCGACAGTTTAAATTACTATCTTGTCTCTAAAATACAGGAATTTTTTATGTCAAAACGAAGTCTGCTGTGCATATAGCAAATCTTTCATGATCGTAAGAATAATAACGGCACGGGTGGGTGAATACCATGCTACAATTAATAGAACTATGAATTTATTATTCTTTCGCAGTTATCGGATAATAAAAAACTTAATATTTGTAACAGCCATTGTTGTTTGAGTATTGGGCTGAGTTATAACAAAATTATATTAAATTAACGACACAATTGAACGAGTCACTAATAAAAGGAGTCGTGAGAGATTGTTCAAACTGCACACCATTACGGTTTTGAGCATCTCCCATACAGTTTATTAAATATATTTTCAAGCACTTCAGGCAAGAGAAACTGAGGGTTGGCCAACATTCAAACGATGGAAGAACTAAGCTTATTCATGGGGGTCATAGCCCCTACCCCAGCCTGCCGCGCAGTTACAGGCCAGTTGAATTCCGCTGGAATGTCACACAGCGTGAAGTAATAGTTAATCTGTCCAAAACATGAAAGATTTGGTGGTAATTATATAAGATTGTATGTGCTGTATAAGCTGTATTCATTCTTTTTTTTACTTAATTGTACTTGAGCATTACATATGATAATTGTCCAGTTTGTAGTTTGATTTGCCTACTGGAGGTCTTCTCTCAAGTACTCAATAAAAACAAACAATTATAGTTTTTCTGGTTGGATACCAGTTAGCCTATTTGATATTTGACATTATGTTGATATTTATCCAGACACTAGTTGGTGATTATATTCGCCAGTGAGACTGGACTATTCAGACATGAAAACTTCACTTCAATAACATATAGGCACGTTTGAATATTGAAATGCATGTTGAACCACAATTTATTTCGTATTCCACTTTAGGAATAGCTGGTCTATAACAACAGTACAAAATTAATGACTGTAGTTCTCGTGTAAAAAACATTCTGTATTGCACGCCACTGAATATAGTGTGCAGGTGTGGTGTGCCATTTGTAAAAACATGTATATCGCGTGTGCGGGATATTTGCTAAAATACGGTACATATTTGACAGTAAAATCTGTGAATATTGCCAAAAGGTGACAAGTTTGCACCCTTGATAATATATCAACTAACATAAAAAAATAACAGGCCAGCAACAACATTTCCTGAGTTTGAGATATTATTTATAATACATTCATGTATCATGGACAGATCCATTTGAACAGATTAAAAGGTTGACAATATGTAAAGGCCCACTTATAATATATTGTTACCTGCCTTCAGTTGGCGATTGTATACCCGGTATAAAACAGTTTTGTAACTCCTTGGACAGATCTATGGGATGGTGAGGGATGCTCACATGGTTCAACCAACCACATGTCGTGAGCCACCGATTCTTTTCGCACTATTCATCCAACATGGAAGCCTTTGGTCAGCTCATGTACTCTCACCAACTATGATGATTACTCTCACCAACTATTCTTCCGCAATTTAATTTACAACTGCCCGATCTGCACACAAGGATTCGCTGGAGAGCGACGTGGCATGATAGATAATCTGATTTATCTAAACCAAATCCCAGGCAGTGATATGCCAATTTGCACTGCCTCATGCAGGAGGTCCGGGGAAAGTCAGAGAACCCATAGTCAGGCTCGAAATACTGACTACCATGACGTAGACTGTCCTGCAATGCAGCGACTTAGCTCACTAAGGCATGCGGACCGACCAGCGGGTTGTTGTGTTTAATACCAGATATTTGCCTGTTGCTGGTAATTAAAAAAATATTGGTTAATGTGTGGATTGTGGAGATATTTGCCAAGGCATCATGCTTATTTATAGCTGGTGTGTGCAGTTTTTTTCTGAAGCTTAAAGGCAGTTTACTATTCTCATGCTGACAACAGGAAGGTCACCCAGTTGTCAAAAATGTTATGTCCATTTCTGTACCATAAGACACCTTCAATGACATTTTAGAGATTTGGTCCAACTGCCCTCAGAACTAAAGGCCATGTATAACCGCACCAGACAAACTCTGTCATGCTCCATGGAGGGTGGCTGCCACCTTTTGACTGTTCCAGGGGGTTGCAAGGTGAAGTGCCCAAATGAGCAGAGCTATTAGCCATTAGACTTATTAAGTAGGCTATGTTAGCCACCATTAACTACAAAAATGTATGTTCATTTCCTGCCTGTGGATGCTACTCTAATTTGCTACATTTGATGTTTTCTTTCAAGTACTATTATATATCTAATTTCCACAGTCCTGTTTTCTGCCTCCGCCTCACTACGCTACGTTACAGACTTCCACATCTAGCTTCATCTGACAAATGGTCAGAAACCATCAGAGGGAAGCTCATGCCTGTGGTCCTCATCAGGGTCTGGACTGCAGGCCTTATTTACAACTTCAGTGGCGAAATGTCCACTTTTCACGGTCACTGGTATGCGGAACAAGTGTGCTCTTTATAAATGAATCCCTGGTTGAAATACAAGGATCAGAATTTCTTTACTTAGGAATTGTATTAAGCTACCATTTGGTGAAATCAGTGTTTCAACAACAGAGGGGTATTTTAAGCATGTCGAACAATATAGCAAGTTGCTATATTGTAAAAGAATAATGGAAAAAAACATATTTTGAGAAGCCACTTCTTCAGTGTCAGGGTTAACTTAGGTTTGTGTGGGAGAAGGTTGCAGATGTAGATAGGGAGATTACAAGCAAACTAGTGGCATGTTAAAATATCAGGGCAGCACAATCCTCATCATATTCTAATGATCTAAGCGCATTGAGAGTGTGCAAATCCACTTTTGCTAGTTTGACAGCAGATAAAGGGGTCCATGCGCCAGGCGCATGGTCTAAAAGGGTTGTACTAAGTGTCTATATTAATTCATAGGTGTGATTTGGCTGCTGCACTTCCCTGTGTGGGTGCAACAAGCATAGTGTGCACGCGCTGTGCATACGTCTAGGTGAATTTTGACTAATTTGCTGTTAAATAACAATGACATGCTGCGCTATTGACTCTAGAGCAGGATTTTGTTGGTCAATGGCGCAATCACATTCCTATGCTGTAACGACCAGCCCAGTGAGGCCTGTCGTTACCATGAACTGAAACTGGACTGATATATAAAAATATATAAATAAACTAAACAATATATATATATATATGTATTGTTTAGTTTATTTATATATATTTTTATATATATATATATATATATAATATATTAGTGTTCTGCCATTTGTGTTTATATTCAGTGCTATTTCATGGTGTTTTAGTTTTTGTTTAGAATCAGTTGTATATCCCTTTAATGTATGGCACAACCTCTCTCTGTTACAGATGGGGTTTAGCGTAGATTGTCCTGGTATCTTGTAGATCTGTTTGATTAATGATTGCCTTCACCCGTCTTTTTTTTTTTTTAATAATTATCAAATTGTTAATTGCCTGACTACTACATTTTAAGTCTCCAAGCATTGCTATTTGTAACGTCAATTCAAAGCAAATATTGCATTTATTCATCCATTCTTTTACCTGTGACCAAAAACAAGCAACATAAGGACAGTACCAAAAAAGATGATCTATAGATTCTGCTTCCTCAGAGCAAAATCTGCAGAGCTGG